>JAVJIF010005923.1:0-111621 GCA_038442645.1 Agave tequilana | reverse complement strand
ATCGGTAAATCATTTCAATTATTCCATTACATATACCATCACAGAGATATGACACGGAGTATTGCTACACAGATATGTTCCACTGGGACACGGACATACTAATGCACGGACTACCGCATTTCATATTATTATTATCATCAGTACATGGATGCTCGGTACACAGTTATCACACATCCCTGCTACATACGCTCACCGCACGAGTGTACATACATGTGTTGTTTCCGTCTTCTTGCCATATGACTCACCGTGCATATTACATGTATTATGGTTCCTGATATCCCTGTATTCCTCTTATATGATTGTTTCCTGTTACTGATATGGCTACCCCCGTTACTGGACATGAGAGCTGTTGATATGCGACATGTGAACTCCCACATCTATTGTTCCCGTTTCCCGTTATATTGTTCTATGCTATCAACAGAGCTCAGGTCCGGTTATCATGTTACCCGTATCATGTACTGTATTTGTTCTTGTTACATTGTATACTTGACATATCAGATCATAAAGCTAACTTGGGTATCTCTATAACGCCCCGATCCCACAGGTACGGGGACGTTATAGAGTAGTATCAGAGCCTAGGTTCACACCTAGTGTGGGTAACCACCTGGGTTAATACTCGGGCTCTTACCAACAGTACAAGCAGATTCAGATTCAAACTTGTCTGTATCTGCATTTGGGAATTCCAGCGACGAGTACAAGAATACCATGTTCTTGCCCATTCATTCCTTGACTCTGTTTTATTCCCGATTATCTGATTTCCTTCTTCTTTTCTCTTCATCTTATTGCTTTCACTCTATTCGTTGTAGTTCACTACACTAATTATCCACCTTGAGTTCCTTAGAGATATCAGAGTGTGCAGCGGAAGTGTCGTGTGCCCGTAACATTTCGTCTTTGGGGTTGAAAATATAGTTCTCATACCTGAATTGAAATTTTGAGGACGAAATTTTTTGTAAGGTGGGGAGAAATGTAACCCCCTGCTCCCTGATGTACGTATCACAGTATCAGTACGCGATACGGTGTATATTATTGATTTGACCTCCGTGGTAGTCCGATTGAGATGATTTCAGTTTCAAAAATCATTTGCTAATATTTTAGATTTTTCAGGATTTTCTGAAATTTTTCTAGATTATTTTGGAAAATCTCCGCAATCGGCGTCGACTGATACCGATAATCGGCCCTACGATTTTTAATTCTCAAACGGAGTTATATTTGGAGAATCTGCTTTCACCTTGTGTCTTAGAATCATCGCTCTACGTTAGGGTATTTTTGGAGATTTGTCTGAATTTATCGAAAATCGGGCCAAACCGGTGTCGCCCGATGTCGGCGAGACACTCCGAGATTTTTAATTTGCAAACCGAATTGAAGTTCTTCAAACTGTTTTCATATTACATCTCAGGATAATATTCTCTATTTTCTGTAATTTTTGGGTACCGTTCGGAGCTGGTCGAATATTGGGCTAATATAAATAATAATAAAATATTATTTTATAATCTCTCTTTTTCTTTTCTTTTTCCCTTCTCTTCTCCCTTTCTCTGGAAATTTCCCCCCACCGACTTAACCCAACCGCCTACACTTCTCTTTCTCTTCCATTAAAATCTCTCTCCCTCTCTCTTACGTTCAATTCCCCCTCTCTTAACTCTCTCTCTCCCTCTCTCTCTCTCTTCCATTTCTCCTTCTCACTGTAACTCTCTCTCTCTCTCTCTGTTAGCCGCCACGGAGGCCAGACCACCGCCGACGGCCCTGGTCGCCGCCGGCAGGCCGGTGGCCGGCGCGCCACCGCGCCTCCCCAGGCCGCGCCCCCACACCAACCTCCTCCTCCTCCTTTTCTTCTTCTTCTTCTTCCTCTTTTCTTTTCTTTTCTTTTCTTCTCTCTATCTCTCTCTCTCTCTCTCGGGGCGAACTGCCGGGGCCGCCGCCGGCAGACCCTCCAGCGCCGCCGGCCAGCGGAGCTGGCCGGCTGGCCCGCATCAGGGGCGCGGGCAGCAGCAGGTTGCTGCCGCCGCTAGCTTATTGGGTTCGGGTGTAACCCGAACCCAATAACTGTATTAGGGGGGTTGGGTTTGGATATAAACCCGACCCGATAACCCGTTACCCATTTAACTTAAGTTAATTGGGTTTGGGTTTGAATCTAAACCCGACCGTTAACCAGTCAACCCGCATCAAACCCATTAAAGGTAATTTTATAGAAAACCCCCTTCTTCTTTTTATTAATTGCATTTAAAATCTTGTTATTACATATTTAACCCATTTTGCTGATTTTTAGTGTTCGGGCGATATCGGGAGCATTCAGACTCCGATTTGGACGATTCTGGATCCGTTGCGATTGTGAGAAAGAGAGCTACCTTTCTATGGGCTAGTTTGTGAGTGTTTTCCTTTTATAAATTATATTTTATCATGTTTAGTATCTTGGTTGGTTGCCTAATTAATAAAACGTGATTATCGGTAAATCATTTCAATTATTCCATTATATCATACATATACCATCACAGAGATATGACACGGAGTATTGCTACACAGATATGTTCCACTGGGACACGGACATACTAATGCACGGACTACCGCATTTCATATTATTATTATCATCAGTACATGGATGCTCGGTACACAGTTATCACACATCCCTGCTACATACGCTCACCGCACGAGTGTACATACATGTGTTGTTTCCGTCTTCTTGTCATATGACTCACCGTGCATATTACATGTATTATGGTTCCATGTTATCCCTGTATTCCTCTTATATGATTGTTTCTTGTTACTGATATGGCTACCCCCGTTACTGGACATGAGAGCTGTTGATATGCGACATGTGGACTCCCACATCTATTGTTCCCGTTTCCTGTTATATTGTTCTATGCTATCAACAGAGCTCAGGTCCGGTTATCATGTTACCCGTATCATGTACTGTATTTGTTCTTGTTACATTGTATACTTGACATATCAGATCATAAAGCTAACTTGGGTATGGGGGAGACTTGACGGTTGATTAGATCTTATCGGGTGATGTACTAGATCCATATTGTTCTCCCACTGCAAGGGATGGTAGTGCTACCTACCGATTGTATAGCTCCATGAGCTCCCGTTACTTGATTATTGTTCCCCTCTTAGCGGAGGGCCCTGGTCTCAGCAGCCAGGGGTTTGTTTAAGGCCGTGATCCCGGGTATGAACGGGATACACTTACCCGATATGAACTCCTCAATCATGGGTTTCCAATAACATAATAAAACAGTATACACAATAGTGATGTCGGGAACACTTGTTATTTGGTCACTCTCTCGTTGGATAATGGTACCCGTAGGCCATGTCCGGATGGGTTCGACTGGAGTGCGGGCTCCAGTATGAACTGTCAGTGGTATGGGACACTGGAAGAGATTGATTAAAATATCAGGTGGTACTGATTGCTACTATTGTATAAATAACATGACTTGCCTGATACTTGTATTCAATTGTTTAGTTGTACTTGTTTCTATACCTGATCATTTATCCTATCTCATGTTACATGTATATTTGTTACTTTGCCTGGTACATGTTACACTTTCTGTGGTGGCATACTCCTTATGTACATGCATACTCAGCATTGCATATCTTCTGTTTTCTGTATACCTTGCAGACATCATTCCTGTCTATGCACAACACCGTATTGTGATTATATTGCATATGCCCAACTACATGTTCATGTCTATCACGTCACTACTAGACAATACTATTTATTATATAAACTGGATACGACTATAGACATGACCCGAAGATGACTGGTAGCGATGGTATTAAAAGATGACATATTTATATATTTTTCTACTGCTTAGTATATGATAATTCTATGGTATCACTGTACAACATCATGTATTATATATTATTATCGTGCTTGTATTACTATTGTATCTATTACTGTCTCCTTCATTTTACCACTCACTAGGTCGCTTTCTGACGACCCTGGGTTTGCGTGCCCAGGTTGGAGATCTGAGTTATCATATCATCAGATAGTGCCTTGGATCACATAGGAGACTCTTCATCGAGATCATTCATAGGTATCGTTGTGTTTTATTTCTGTTATCGTATTTCTCCCAGTTTTCCTATCTGTTATGATCACTCATCTCTTTCTACAGGTATTCTTGTACTTATTTCATGCTGGAACTCATGTATATATGGAGGTTATTTATTGTACTGAGGCTTAGCGTACGTACGTGAGGGTTTTCCGCCCTGCGTATGTACGTCGCCATAACATCCCCGTACCTGCGGGATCGGGGTGTTACAATCTCTCTCTTGGAGGCCTCTCATCTCCTCTAAGGATAAAGTGTTGGCCCAAATGACCATCACTCTAGTTTTGATGATGATCAACTCATGTAGTTATGTTTACTAATGATCTTGTGTTTAATTAGTGACGATTTGTTATCAAGATCTTAGTAGGTGTGGAGCTTCAACAAAGGATTTAAAGTCAAGTTTTGGAGCTTACACCGGTTTGATTCACGAGCCTATGCATCAAGATCACATCAAGTACTCAAGAGGAGTCGAGCTCGTTGGATTGCATTTGGACCAAGCCAAGATGATGAGAAGACTTCAAGTGAAGACTTCAAGATCAAGACTTGTGTTTAGGTATAAGATTTTTGTTTTTAGATAAAATGTAAAGGATAGAGTAGTTGGTGGATTGCTCAAGTATTATATCACACACACACACTCTTGATAGATATGTTTTCATAAAAGATTTTTTAGTTTAGAAAAGATTTTTCTTTGTGACAAAATACTATTTGGATTTTGGTTTTCATGTATACAATCTTTTATCCAAAATCAAGTTTAGAGCTTAATGTCAAAAACTTAGATATTTCATCTTATTTGTGTAGTGGATTATATCCATACACACTATGCTTTAATGAGTTCAAAATATCTAGTTTTTATTTAAAGGAGTTTTGAAAAATAAGTTTTAGAAAAATCAAGTTTGGAAAAATACCGTTTTGTTTTAAGCCAATATTTTCATATTACAAAAATAGTCCAAATCATTTATAATATGCCTTGATTTTGTGCAAGCATGTTTGTTTATCAAAGTATATTGGTAAAACTATTTTTGTAGATTTTTAAGTATTTTATGGGATTTTATTTCAACCAAAAGACTTAGTTTTAAATCCCAGAAAAACTGTTTTCAGGCTTCAGATAGTCGACTTACTAGCTTACTAGTCGACTAACTCTGAAGTCGGTCGACCGGCTCGGTCGACCGACGTGCACAGACGTGCATGCCTTGACCTGGCAGAAGGCCGGTCTACCGACCCTGTCGACCGGAACTGAGAGCAGTGCTCTCTGTTCTCTTTGGGTCGACCGGGCGGTCGACCGGATGCTCCAACTGTCTGATTTTTGACCGTTGGCGGTCGACCGGGCGGTCGACCGATAGGTCTGACAGACCCCAACGGCTAGTTTTTGACAGCCTATAAATTTGAGGGTTTGGTCATTGTTTTGATATAAGATTTTAGGAGAGCTTTGAGCCAGTTTTTTCCATCCTTTTAAAAGAGTTTTCTCCACATATTTGAGAGCAATATTTCCTATCTAAAGGGAAGATTTTATTCAAGAGTGTTTAAAAGAGATTCTTTGAGTTTTTCCTCCACCATTCTCATCCTTGTTTTCTCACACAACACTTGAGCTATCCATTGCTATATCTACCCTATAGGGAGTGTTATTGTGAGAGGATTTTAGGTGATCAAGAGTTGTGATCACCAAAGTTCTACTTTGTTCCTTTGAGGAGGCGGACGGTTGTGTTCGCATTATTTCGGGTCCTAGTGGGGACTCGGTGGTTTCGAGTTCGTGTGTGAACTCCGTGTTTGAGGTGCGGCCTCAGCAAGCTTGTGGGGCTTGCGTGTGTACGGGACTAGGGAGTCTGAGGGCTTGTAGGTGTTGCGGCACCGAGGAGAGATCCATTGGGATCTTGCATAGTGGAAATCCTTCGTGTGTCGAAGGCGGGGATGTAGAGCAAGTGTGCTCGAAACTCGAAACAAACCCTCTGTGTTTGCAATTGCTCTCTCTCTCTGTCTCTCTCTCTTTGTCTCTTGTTATATCTTGCATGCTTATTGTCTATCTTTATATGCTTGATATTTCATTGTGCTTAAGTGATATATACATGCTTGGGTTGTTTGCTAACACTTGTATTTAACCAAGAGAGCCAACACGGCACCTCAACCCATTCAAGGGGAATCTAGAGGAGTTTGTCCAGAGCCCTTCACGAGGAATTCGGCAACACTCTTGTGTTATACGTGGTGTTTAGTGTAAAAGTTTTATTTGGTCATAATTGTTTTTAGCTTCCGCATTATTTGGCATTAAGTGACCATTAGATTAGCCATCACCTATTCACCCCCCCTCTAGGTGAACCTTCAGAAAGAAGAGAACTTGGTGGCTGGAGAGAGAATCCTCGCACTCAACTCCGACATCCTCGAGATCGTGCAACCTTCGGCATCCTTTCGTGATGGAATCAGGTATGCCTAAATCTCTCATTCTCTTTGATTATGATAAAGAGGCTTATAGTATATGTAGATCTTGTGTAGAATAAAATTAGATCTAACATTCTAAACTGTAGTTTCATTGACCAAATAATTTAGAGTTAATTTTTTTTATTATGACTAGATTTTTCTAAACTATAGTTAAGATTAATTTTTTAAGGTAGCTAAATATAATTTAGTACAATCATTAGTCAAACGGATCTAAATTTGATTTTTTTGAGGTCAGAGAACTTATTTGTAGAAAACTACAACTTAAAACTTAATCTTGTTACGTTGTAGAGCCTAATTATTACCTTGATGACTTGTCATCCTATGCAGAGTCTTCATGTGGATTTATCTGCGCGACAGGTCTCCATGTGGGTTGGAAGGGGTTCGGGCATAGAGCCTCCGGACCAAATTATTTTGAGAAGTCCTCCTTGCAGATCCCGGTGCGAGTGCGAAGCACTCCAGTAAAGAGATTGAGAAAGTTCAGAGTTTCAGGTTGAGGGCAAGGTTGACGTCTCGCTCTAGTGTAGCAATTTGGTATCACTCCGGAGGAGCACTCCAAAGCGACAGTGCAGAGTAGCGTGATTGAGGCTGAACTTGGACACAAAATACGGAATTTCAGAACTTATAATAAAAATGTGCAAGTGCTCAATTCTTCCGCTATAGCAAGTGGCTATGCGGGTCGTGATCCACAAGGAGGTTTGCGATGGAAGCTTTACGTTTCTTTATTGAAATCGTTATGAAAATAAGCGAAAGTTCTTCTCTGTTTTAAAGTTATAAAAATGAAAAAGAAAGTTATAGTTAAAGTTAAGAAGAAAGTGAAAGATGAAGAAGGTGGAAAAATCAGAAAACAATAAAAGCGACTATGTACAAATGGAGTGAGTGGAGAAGAAAGAGTTGGAAGGGGTGGTGATATAATTTACAGAAATGAAAGAAAGGAAAGAAAAGGAAGGAATACTTACCTAGTTTAATTGATGACTTACTTGGAAACCTTTGCAAGTTCTACCTTTTTGCTTCGGAGGCGTTCAACGCATAGATCATAAACTCGAGCTCAGTCCCCGTGCACATTATATCGTCAAGCATATCAAGAACGAAGTGATGCGGAGCTTGGAAGAGGAGAACGTCTTCATGAACTATCGCTGGCTCTCACGTAGCTTAGTTATACTTGCTTTGGAATTCACTTGTAGACTCAACAAATACAACCAAGGTAAAGTAGAAAGAGGAAGAGGAAAGCAAACAAAATACGAACATAAAAAGAAGCTTTTACCTTTATTACTTGCAGAGACAATGGAAGAAAGGAGGAGGGTACATCGGTGTCACTCTCAACATCAGCCTCTCTCTCTTACTTACATGAATTTTCATCTAACCTAAGCTACATACAAATTACATAAAAAAGAAAAGAAAAACCTAAACTACAAAGAATGAAAACTAGGCTAAATCCTAATCTGCATGGTCGTCCATTTTCAGCGCAAGTACAGGCTTTTTATAGGCAAAAACCCACAACCAGGATCCCGGATTCTGACGAAATGGCCTTGGATTCTTGGCTTTAACCGATCGATTCTGAGAGGATTCTTCTCAATCGGTTTTTCACCTCTTGATTTTGCCCTGATTTACTTAGTGCGAATTAATTCTGATTTAATTCAGAATTTTGGTGGGCTTTGGGCTCATTTCTCTTCATCTCCTTAAAGATTGGGCCTGCAAATAAATCAAACAGTTAATTAGGACAATGCAGGCTTTTATTCTATAATAAGTATGGACATATGATATTAAATATGCAACATTAGCGACCAATCATAGCGCCTGGGAGATGCATAACAGTGAAGCGGTCAAGTCTGAAAGTTTCATAGCTCGTGAAACTCATGGAACGTGTTAAGAATAGTTTGGTGATTTCACAACTTGTAACCTTAGTTTTCTCTATGAAAGAAGATGTGTCGTCAGTAGGATTATAAAGTAGAGTAAAAAAGTGTGTATGTCATTGTAAATATAGAGCGGCTGTGAGGTTCTCTTTTCTTCTTCTGTAATCTCTCTGATAATATGGTGAATTTGTGAGACGCTTCGTAGTTTTTTCAGATTTGGATTTTTCACGTAAAATTCTGGTGTTTTTGATTTTGCATTTGATTTGTGTTCTTTCTTCGTTCTCAATTCATTCCCTCAACAAATCTCAATTCATTCCCTGCTGATAGGAGTGTCCCCCGTCAGATCCCATATGCTTGTATATTCTATTGTGAGAGTATCCCCCACTCGGAGGCGTTAACACAAGAACCAGCCTACGAGATCCATCTGGTTAGTTTACGAGCAGTTGAAACCCTCTGTTGTGAGAATGTGCCCCGCTCAGAGTCCCTGCCCTACCGATGGGAGTGTCCCCCATTTGTACGTCCCGTTGTAGCACTGTCCCACACTCGGAGGCGTTAACACAAGCACCAGCCTACGTGCTATATCTTGATTAGCTTACGAGCATTCAAAGCTCTCCGCTGTGGGAGTGTCCCCCGCTCGGAGTCCCTGCCCTGCTATGAGAGCGTCTCCTATCTAATTTAAATGCTTGTACGTCTTGTTGTAGGAGTGTCCCCAATTCAGAGTCAATAATGTAAGCATCAGCATACAGGCCCACTCGATTAGCTTACAAGTAGTCAAACTCTTTGCTATGGGAGTGTCCTTCACTCGGAATCCCAACCAAATCTAACTCCGTTGTTGGGGATTTTCTCACTTGGAGGTCCGGATCGTCACTCCGCTGATGGGCTCACCCCTATTCGGAGTCGACACAACCAATATGTCGATGAGTCACACTATCACTTCAGAACCCTATCAAGTTTGCAGGTACAGTTGATAGGATTACTCACACTCGGAGACAACACTGTAGGCTTGCCAGAACACTCCAAACCAACCGGCCCTGTCAAATGTACAAATTAAACACTCCAAAAAGGTATGATTATCCAGATATTATCCGAACACAAACCACTTTTATTCCAATAATACAGCCTTTACATATGTTTGCATGTACTGTTTGTCTCGGAATAATATGGATTATGTATACTTAGTCTATAAATGCATAAAGGCATAGGGTATATACACGAGGATTTTCTTATTTGGATTATTACCTCGATGTATCGGTTCATGTGTTAAAAGATAAGTAAACATAATTTTGTTAATCCACCATGTTACGCTTATAATGAATTTCATTACATTTAAATTGATTTAGATGTTCCATTGCATGTGTAGTGGTCAGTTTCTGACCTCCTTGAGATCACGTCACGTGTTCATCTTGCACCAAACAGGAGAGCGACATGCGGGCGCTTCTAGAACCTCCAAGGGGGAGTCCTCGTTCAATTCAAATCTCGAGCAGTCCAGATGGTTAGAAGATAGAGATAAAGTCATTTACATGCATCCCTATCTATAATATGAATCCCCATTTGAGCTTGGCAATTACCGCTCGGGAACAGATCAACCCCATTAACAGCTAGACACAAACGACTAGATGAAGATGGACTTTCGTCTAATTAATTCAAACCTGGCTCTGATCACCTTGGTGATAAGGGTTAGATGTCTAAATAGAGCTTAACTCTGCAATATTATCTAACAGACACAATTTGTGTAACACCCCGATCCTGTGGGTACAGAGACGTTACTACGACATATATACGCAGGGCAGAAATACCCTCACATATATACGCTAAGTATCAGCACATGCAAGAATAAGAGTACAGAAATACAATGATAATATACATTCCAGCAATAGTAGCACAAGTACACAATTATCATAGAGCAGGATACAATATTTAAAGAATATTCGATCACCACGAAGCGCAAAAGCATGATATGCAATATATAAAGACAGAAAAATACTCATGAGTAGAAAGATGAGAATCTCATGAGCTGATTAGGAAGGCTGGATGAAAAGGGGCTCTAGTCAGACAACCGCTAATCCACGCTTCCACTGCGCACTCTGATCAGGTATAGTAAGGTCACCACAGTTCAGGCTCTTGGATTTGGACATAAAGGTCCAGGGTTGTCAGAAAACAATCTAACGAGTACGTAAGATAAAGCCAGTTGGCGTGCTCAGGCAGTCACGCGTGAACATGATCAAGTGGTGTGGTTTAGGCATAAAGGTACAGGCAATGACGAAAAAACACGCAAGAGAAACCATGAAATCAGAGGAGAACTAGGAATCAAGTTAACATATGAAAATGACAATCTAGAGTAGAGAAAACATGCATCAAAAACTGTGGCATGAGCATAGGCATATACAATTATGAAATAAAACATCAAGTAATGCATTAAATACAAGTGTGGACAAAATCAGTTATATAGCTTATGAAAAACACCTAGAGGGGGGGTGAATAGGTGTAAGTGCTAATATAGGAACTAAATGCGCTAAATGCGGAAGCTAATGCAAATTTTGCAATCACACTTAATACAATCAACAAGTGTAGCCGAATTCCCCGTGAAGGGCTCTGGACTAACTCCTCTTGATTCCCCTTGAATGGGTTGAGGTGCTATGTGAAGCTCTTGTTGATTAAGTACAAGTGAGGCACACACAAACAACCAAGCATATAAGATGATATATCAATATGAATCAATGCAATGCACAACACAAATGCAAGCAAGTATGATATGAATGATGAATGATGCTTTGCACAAATGTAAAGAGAGAGAGTTGAGAGACAAGTTGATCAAACGCAAAGGCCAAGATATGTTTCGAGGTTCGAGCACCTTGCTCTACATCCTCGCCTACACCACCGTGTAGGATTTCCAATCCACTATAACGTCCACCGAGGACTCCCACCGAGGGAACCTTCACCGAAAAGGATTTGTACAACAAGGGAGTACCGAACTCCTCTCTCAAACAACCACCTCACAACCGAGGGGTAGGCCTGTAGCCAATACAACAAACAACAACACCTCTACCGAAGAGGGTTACAACAAATCTCCACCTCTCACTAGAGGGAACAAACCAATCACCCGATCACCTCTACCTAAGAGGGATACACAAAGAATAAGGGTGTACAAAAAGTAGTTTCTTTCAACCACAAACAATCTCTCTTTTCTTTTCTCTTTTTCCACAAAACAAATGATCCTAATAGAATAGGATAGGTGATAGCTCAAGTGTGGAAACTAGGTGTTTTTGGAAACAAGCAACAAAGAAAAACTACTAGGGAAATCTCTTGTAAATGATAGAAAATGAAAATCAATACAATCTCTCCCAAACCCTAGTTTTCTTTGATTTTCTAAAAACCCAAAACAATAAAGATGAGAAGTTTAAAGCCCAAAAACTCTTTTTAAAACTTGTTTTAAACTCAGGAAAACTGGGAATTTTTCTCTTGTAAAAACCTTAGCCAAAAACCCAAAGAGATGGGGTTTATATAGGCCAAACCAGAAACTAGCCGTTAGGCTGATGTGGCAGCCTGACAGGCTTGGCGGTCGGCCACCCGGTCGACCGCCAACGGTCATATTTTTGACCGTTGGGCAAACCCGGTCGACCGCCCGGTCGACCCAAACAAACAGAGAGCAGAGCTCTCAGACCCGGTCGACCCGGACGGTCGACCGTCCCAGTGTCTCCAAACGTGCACAGATTTGTGCACGTCGGTCGACCGACCCGGTCGACCGACTTCAGCCAAGTCGACTAGGTCAGTTGACTTAGTCGACTGATTGAAGCCTGGAACAGAAATCTGGGTCAGAAAAACAGTTTAAAAATATTTTAAAAAATCTTTTAAGTCTTCTAAAAATCCACAAAACTTGTTTTAACATTTTGTATTGAAACACAAACAAGTGATAAAAATTTCAAGACATATACCAAACATATCAATTCATTTTGAGTCTTGCAAATTTTATCAAAACCAACACTTGTATTTTTATCAAACTTGATTTTTCAATACATGAATAGGATAGTCAAAATAAGTTTGTCTAGCAAGTTTAAAGCATGTATGTATATCTAGAATATATCTAATATACATAGAAATAAAGTAAACTTGTTTTGATCTACTATTCATGAAAACCAAATCCAAAACATAAAACGTGTGTGTTAGTGCACTTGAGCATATCAACTATACTAAGCTTTACAAATGGATCTAAACACACTAAACTATGGATACCTAAGTCTTCTTGACGATCTTCATCTTCAAGGTGACTCGATCCACAAACACCGTGATCCATGAGCTAGGCAAGGTATGATCTTGATGCTTTGGCCCTGGAATCACCATGAATAGCTTCTAAACTCTTTGTTGAAGCTAATCACCAACTAATATCTTGGTTAATGATCTGAAACTTAAACAACACAAGATTATTAGTAAACATAACTACATGAGTTAATCATCATCAAAATTAGGGTGGAAGGCCTTTGGGCCAACAGCTTAGACTTTGGATTCATGAGATTGATACGTCGAGGGGATAATCTAAATAAGAAAACCTTCATATATATACTATATACTTCAAGTCACTATAGGCTGAGTTTATACAACCTGAGTTGCCTTCACAATAACAGAATAAGGAAACGGTATGGAAACCGGAAATAAGTAAGTCAAGTAATTCAACACAATAGCACAGATATCATATGAAAATGGCGAGCAGGATAATGTATTGTGGCACAGGTCTCAAGTATAGATCAAGTATGTCGCTAGTCAGATATCAGTAGCATATTATTATCTATTAAGACTCATCCGATTTGTATACATAGGTATGTGTTCCATTCCACATACCTCCGCATACAGACCGGAGAGTAAGTTATTAAAAACTAATGGGGCTCGACGAATCATGTTTAGATGGGTCCCGTGCACGAACGGTCCAAGAGTATCCGGTACTGAGTCAGAACGTACCGCTAGGTACTGGGACTTACTATATGCCCAAACAGGACTTATTATACACCCGAACAGGAATAGAGTATCACCGCTCCCAAAGGAATAGACCCAGGGCTTACGGCACACCGGGCAGGAGGACAGGAGAGTAGGGTGCCAGTACACCCTACGGAAACACATGGTGGCCTCCAGGTAGAATCCCAAATATTAGTTGTGCAATATTTGTATGGCCACCATAAATACAGAAGCTATATTGGTACCCATCAGTTTCCCCCGTCCCAATGTAAGTTGAATACTTTATTATAAATTATCCAATGATAATGTCCACAGTGTGTTCACAGTAATTCAATATCTATGATTAACCAATTGTGGGGATCAACATGAGTATAGTATCGGAGTATAATATCAAAAGTTTTCCTGTTTCAGGAGTTCAAGAATACAAGAGTTCAGCTAATAGCAGCATAATAATCATGTCAAGTCCCGTAAAGGCGATAATCATGAATAGACAATGTAATACAGATGTCAAGAGCAATAATATCCAGTCATGTGTCACAGCATCTGGTCAAGTATATTAGTACCAAGTAGCAAGTGTCATGTATCAGGTGATAGCATGTCAATTGTCAGGTGTCAAATATCAAGTATCAAGTATCAGGTATCAGATATTATATCAGATGCCAGGTGCCAGGGGTAGTATACAATACATTTAAGTACAGTGATCAAACAACATGTGAGTGGCAGGTCATATGACATGTTATAGGAAAACAATATGAATAAATATTTCAAATTCTTCACAATCATATCTATAATAATAATAATAATAATAATAATAGATTAATCTATTAAATAGTTATGCGAAGCTGAGCGAAGCAGGAGAGTATCTAGGCATATCCAATACATATACAATATCAGTTCAATAAGTTACAATAACGACCAACAAACAAATAATAATATATAGGCCCAACCGTAAATAATAATATAAGCCCAAAGGGAGATTATTCGTAATTAACCAAGAACTTATACTCGCATAACACGTATCAAGCAGTATAACAGTATCATGTATTAAACACCAAATAACATCCACCAAGCATATAACAATATTAGAAAATACTCGCCCAATACTGAAAGAGAGTACTCATCCAAATGCCAAAAAGAGTACTCGCTATCCTAGAAAAAGGTACTCGCCTAAATCTTCAGAAATGCCAAAAAATCCTGAAACACCAGAAACGCATGCATGCAACTAATCCATATTAAAAACATAAATATATTTTATAATTTTTTTAGAGAGAGAATCAGAGAGGAGGGAAAGGAGACAGAAAAGAATGAAAGAGATAGAGAATGTGACAAAAGAAGGGGAAGGGAGAGAAAATTAGAGGGAGAGAGAGCGAGTATGCTGGAAGAGAAGAAAAAGGGAGAAAGAAAAACAGGGAAAAAAGAAAGAAAGGAGGGAAAAAGGAAAGAGAGAGGGAGGCAAGGCCAGCGGCCAGGGGTAGCGCTGGTGGAGGGAGGGGCGACGCGGCTGGAGGGGACTCGGTGGCGGTTGGGCCTAGGTGGAGGAGTGGGGGAGGAGCGGGGGAGGAGCGTTGATGTTGTTATGGTTGTTGATGTTGTTGTTGTTGGTGGTTGTTGGAAATGGGGCTCGGTGGTAATGTTGGAAAGTTAGAGGAGGTGGAGATGGTGGTTGGGGAGTTGGAGGAGGTTGTCATGGTGGTTGGATTGATGGTGAATTGAAAAAGAAGAAGAAGATGGTGATAATGGACTTGGGAAAAATTGGAGAAGGGGGAGGTGTTAATTGAAGAGGAGAGGTAGACTGGGGAAGGTGGTCGGGCTTGGTGGTGTGGCGGCGTTGGGTGATGCGGCGGTGGTAGTCAAGAGGAAAGGGAGAATAGAGGGTTGGTAGAGAGGGGAAGAAGGAAATTGAGAGAGTGAGAATGAGAGAGATGGAATGAGTGAGAGAAAGGGAGAGGAGAAAAGAGAAAGAGAGGGAGATGGGAAAGAGTATGGGATGGAGAGGGGGCGGTGTTGTTGCTGAAGCTGCTGTTGGCAGGGGATGGGGGAGGCAAGAAGCAGGTAAAGAAAAGAAGGAAAGGAAAAAGAAAAGAAAAAGAAGAAAAGAAAAGTAAAGAAAAAGAAGGAAAAGAAAAGGAAAAAGAAAAAAAATAAATAACTATATTATTAAATAATAAATTTAATAAAGTGAAATGAGAGAATTAAGCAGATGAGTGGAGAAGGAAAAAGGAAGAAAAGAAAAGAAGAGAAAATAGTATTATTATTTAAATTGGGTAAAAGTTTACTATCTTAGAAATATTCTAAAAAATTCTCAAAAATAGAAAATATTATTTTAAGGTACATGGTGAAATCGGATTTAAGAAATTCAATCTGATTTTTAAATTAAAAATACTGGAACCAACCAACAATACCGCTCGATACCAAATCCGGTCGAATTTCGATAAATTCAGAAAAATCTCCATAAATGTATTTAGATGAAAAATAAGATTCTAAGAAGTAATGTGAGAGCTGTTTCTAGAAATTCAACTTCATTCGAAAACTAAAAATCTGACAATCGGTCAGCGATACCGATCGACACCGGTTTTGAAGATTTTGCAGAATAATTCTGAAAAATTTCAAAAAAATCATGAAAAATTTAAAATATTAGTAAACAGTATCTGAAACTGAAATCGATCAAATTAAACTATCAAAAAGGTCAAATCATACTGTACGGCAGTGTCGGCTCCCGGTTTAGACTCGGATTGACTCTAAGTCCAGGAAGTCCAGATCCAATACAAAATAATCACATAAATAAACACAAATCAAAAACAAATATCAGGAGAAAATAAAAAATGATCAAAAATTAGAATATGTATCTAAGTACATATTTCGGGAACATGGTGTTACAATCTACCAATCTAACAAAAATTTTGTCCTCGAAATTTCGATATGGGGAAGATGAACAAGAAACAGTAGGGACGAGGATTTTACCGATTAAGATAAGAATAACTAAGGGTAGTTCTCACAAATCAACTAAACAACAAAATCGGGACCCACATCTGTCTTGCCGCTATCCTACCAGTCTATTCGTATCTTTAGTTGGCATAAGGACGATGGGAACCGAAAATGGAAAAGGATGGAAGAGATTCAAGAATCAAGGGTAAGACGGTCAAGAGAAAATAGATAACTTTGTATTTGTAGTTGGATTGTATAACCATGACTCATGCGTTCCAGTTGCAAATTTTTTTTGCCATTAATTTGCCAACTAGTAGTACTGAAGATGTGAGAGCTTAAGCTCTGATACCATCCTGTAACGCCCTGATCCTGTGGTATGGAGATGTTATTATGATGTATATACGCAGGACAGAATTACCTTCACATATATACGCTAAGCATCTCCATGTTTCATGGGTTCAGGTATATAGGAGTTTTGGAGTATAGGAGTTCAGGAGTACTAGATGTCTGGTAGCAGTATAATAATCATGTCAAGTCCCAGCAAAGGTGATAATCATGAATATGTAATATAATATGGTGTCAGATGTAATAATATCCAGTCAAGTGTCACAACATCAGATCAAGTGTATTAGTACCAAGTACCAAGTAGCGCAGGTGATAGCATGTCAATTGTCAGGTGTCAGATATCAAGTGTTAGGAGGTGTCAGGTATATATATCAGATGCCAGGTGCTAGGGGAAGTACAACAATACATTTAAGTATAATGACAAATAACATGTGAGTGGAAGGTCATATGACATGGTATAAGAAAACAATATGACTAAATATTTCAAACTCTTCACAATCATATCTATAATAATAATAGATTAATTTATTAAATAGCTATGTGAAGCTGATTGAAGCGGGATCGTATCTAGGCATATCCAATAGACATACAATACCAGTTCAATGAGTTATAATAACGACCAACAAATGAATAACAATATATAGACTCAACCATAAATAATAATATAAGCCCAAAGGGAGATTACTCATAATTAACCAAGAATTTGTACCCGCATAACATGTATCAAGCAGTATAACATGTATCATATATTAAACACCAAAATAGCATCCACCAAACATATAACAATAGTAGAAGATACTCGCCTAAATACTGAAAGAAAGTACTCATCCAAATACCAAAAAAGAGTACTCACTATCCTAGAAATAGGTACTCGCCGAAATCTTCAGAAATGCTGAAAAATCCTGGAATACCAGAAACACTTGCACGCCACTAATCCATATTAAAATATATAAATATATTTTATAATTTTTTTGGAGAGAATGAGAGAGAAGAGAGAAAAGAATGAAAGAGAGAGAGAGAGAGAGTGAATGTAGCAAGAGAAGGAATAAGGGAGAGAAAATTAGAGTGAGAGAGAGAGAGGTTGGAGAGAGAGAGAAAGAGTATGCTGGAAGAGAAGAAAAAGGAAAGAAAAAGGGGAGAAAGAAAAACTGGGAAGAAAGAAAGAAAGAAAGAAAGGAGGGGGGGAAAGGAAAGAGAGGGAGGCAGGGCCAGCAGCTAGGGGCGGCGCTGTCGGCAGGGGGCGGTGCCGATGGAGGGAGGGTGCCGGAGGGGGCCCGACGACAGCTAGGCCTAGGTGGAGAAGTGGGGGAGGAGTGTTAATGTTATTGTTGTAATGGTTGTTGATGTTGTTGCTGGTTGTTAAAAATGGGGGTTGGTGGTGATGTTGGGGACTTGAAGGAGGTGGAGATGGTGGTTGGGTGGTGGAAGGGTGGAATTGGTAGTGAATTGATAGTGAATTGAAGAAGAAGAAGATGGTGATAATGAGTTTGAGAGAAATTGGAGAAGGGAGAGGTATTAATTAAAGAGGAGGGATGTGGAGAAGAGGAGAGGTAGATTGGGGAAGGTGGCCGGGCTTGGTGGTGTAGTGGCGACAGTCAAGGGGAAGGAAGAAGAGAATGGGTTAGTGAGAGAGGGGAAGAGGGAAATTAAGAGAGTGAGAATGAGAGAGATGTGATGAGTGAGAGAAAGAGAGAGGAGAAAAGAGAGAGAGGGAGATGAGAGAGAATATGGGATGGAAAAAGGGGGAGGTGCTACTGGCAAAGCTGTCATTGGCAACGGATGGGGGAGGCAGGGAGCTGGCAAGGGAAAAGAAGGAAACGGGAAAAAAAAGGAAAGGAAAAGAAGGAAAAGAAAATAAAAAATGAAAAAATAATAAATAAATATATTATTAAATTATAAATTTAATAAATTGAAATGGGAAATTAAGTAGATGAGTGGAGAAGGAAAAAGTAAGAAAAGAAAAGAAGAGAAATAATAATATTTAAATCAGGTAAAAGTTGACTGTTTTGGAAATATTCTCAAAAATTCTAAAAATAGAAAATATTATTTTAAGGTACATGATGAAATCAGATTCAAAAAATTCAATGTGGTTTTCAAATTAAAAATCTTGGAATCAACCAGCAGTACCCTTTGATATCAAATCTGGTCGAATTTCGATAAATTCAGAAAAATCTCCAAAAATGCATTTAAATGGAAAATAAGATTCTAATAAGTAATGTAAAGCCGTTTCTAAAAATTCAACTCTGTTCGAAAACTAAAAATCAGGGAATCGGTCAGCGATACCGATCGATATCGGTTTTGAAAATTTTGCAGAATAATTCTGAACAATTTCAAGAAATCACAAAAATAAAAATATTGAAAAATAATATCTAAAAGTAAAATTGGTTAAATCGGACTATCAGAAAGGTCAAATCAGACTGTACGCCGGTATCGGTTTTCCGGTTCAGACTCGGACTGACTCTGAGTTCAGGAAGTCCGGATCCAATACAATATAATCACATAAATAAACACAAAACAAAAACAAATTCCAGGAGAAAATAAAAAATATGATCAAAAATTATAATACGTATCTAAGTATGTATTTCGAGAATAGGGTGTTACAATCTTGTACATAGATCCCTTCTAACGTGGAAGGGGGAGGATCAATTAAGCTCAGAAACCCTAACACGCCAGAGAACACCATTGTAATCACCTTTATTATAGTAGAGTTTCTCTTTCTCTCTCTGTGATTTTCTCCCATTTGGGTTTTCACGTAATGCTTTGTGTTTGCGTTGGCTTTTCTCAGATTTGTTTGATCCATCTTCACAAATTTTGTGTGCGGATTAATTCTTTAGAACATTACCCACATCATTTGGTGCTTTCATTGAGAGCTTCAAAATCCATACTCAGAATCTCTCTCCACACAATACCCTCCTCTAAACAACCTGTAACGCCCCGATCTCACGGATACGGGGACGCTACGATGACTACATATGCAGGGCAAATATGCCCTCACATATGTACGCTAAGTCTCAGTATAGGAAATAAACACAATATACACAATAATTCAAACATATATGCGTATAAGAATACCTGCAAAAGGGTCAGTGATCATAATAGATATAAAAATAAAGATAATAAGAAAATAAAGACAGAATAATAAAGATACCTATGAATCATAAAGGTGGCGGATCTCCTAATAATATCCTGAGAAACATCAAGTACCACGATATCTCGGGTCTCCAACTTAGGCATGCATACCCAGGGTCGTCAGAAAGCGACTTAATGAGTGATAAAATGAAGGAAGCAATAATATATACTATAATGATAGTACAATCACGATATTATATATCATACATGTTTCAATTCCAGCGATACAATATAATTTTAGTAACAATCGAGATATATGTATAGATATAAACAAGTGTTAAATTAATAGTATAACATCACCAATGCCTAACATGTTACCATGGGGTTACTTTTATGAGCTTATACCAAACATGATTAAAACAATAATTATATTTACTTGGGAAGTATTGTATATATAATATCAGCTGACATATATAATTTAATTATACATTAATGAAGTCAGTTTATGTTATTAACATGTATCAAGTCTTACTTCTATTATATTTATTATTTTTACTAATAGTACAGTAATATGACATTACAATGATGACAATTATGAATATCTATACATGAAATAAGCAAAAAAACTCTCAGTATAGTACAAATATGCCTATAGAGAATATATGAAACAGAGAGTACATGAGATGCAGTGTACTTGTGTACATGAATAGTGTGTCTATGGAGAATACAGAAAATGCAAAATATACATGTGACATGATGGTAAATAAGATAACAAGAAGCGTAACAAGTATAAATGAATAATAATATACATGTATCGAGTAAGTCATGTGATTTATTCAATAATAATAATCTGTATCGCCTGATATTTTAATCAATCTCTTTCAATGTCACATACCACTGGCAGTTCATATCAGAGCCTGTACTTTAGCCGAACCCATCTGAACATGACATATGCATACCATTATTCGAAAGAGAGAGTGACCAAATAACAAGTGTTCCTGACGTCACTATTGTTTATACTATTTTATTACGTTAATTAAAAACTCAATGGTCAAGGAGATCTAATTAGGTGGGTGAATGTCGTCCATACCGGGGATCACGACTTTAAACAGACTCCTGGATGCTGAAGCCAGGGCCAGCCCGTTAAGGCAAAACAAGTAACGGGAAATGAAACGGAAAAGTAGCTAGCATTACCATGTCCCCTGCAGTGGGACTAATATGGATCCTGATATCCACCTGATACAATCTAGTCAACCATCAAGTCTCCCCCAATCCCACGTTATATTTAATATATTTAAACTACACAGTATATCAGGAACAATAACAGTTCATGATACATGTTACACGATAACTGAACATGAGCTATATTGATATCATTTAACAGGATAACAGGAAATAGGAAATAAGAGATGTGAGATTTAAGAGGTAGCCCCCACCAAAATAGCATCCACCAAACATATAACAATAGTAGAAAATACTTGCCCAAATACTCGCCTAAGAATCTATACTCTCATGTTGGTCACTGTTTCTAATTCTGTCATTTATAAGTTATATTCAGCAATAAACACGCCGATAAGCTACAGATCAGAATTGAATATCCACATCAAATCAAATTTAGAGATAAGGGGAGGATTCAAATTCAGAAATAGTTAGCTCCCTTATCTTTGACCCATTTCCTTATCCATTTCTATCCTATAAATACCCACACATCAGAGGCAGAGGGACGATCAAGCAGAGATAGATTCTTAGGCCAGTTTTTCATTCTTTTTAGTTTAAGTTTTTATTTTTATTTTATGTAATTTTTATTTCTTTGTAAGCATAGGTTAGACTAAGATTCATGTAAATAAGAGAGAGACATTTATGTTGAGAGCCGATGTAACCTCCTCCTTTCTTCCATCATTTCTTCAAGCAATAAAAAGATAACCTTTTTTATGATCTTCTTTATTTTTGTTTTCTTCTTCTTCTTTCTACTCTTCCTCTTTCAGTTTTAATGATAGTCTAAGTGAGTCAAATAGCATTGGTATTACCTTGTCTTAACGAGTGCCATCGATAGCTCATGATGATAGATTCTTTCCTATATTTGTATCATTTCATACTAGCTCGAAGAAACCTTGATGATGTAATGTGAATTAGGACTGAGTTAATCTTATGAGTTATGCGCTGATCGCCTCCAGCTCAAGGTAAACATGCAAGGATTCCAGATAAGTCATCAACCGAAAAAAGGTAAGTATTTTATTTAGCTTTTCTTTCTTTTCTTTTAATCATTTGTTTAGATCACCTCCATCACTAAATCTCTACTATTTTTCACTTTGTTT
Source organism: Agave tequilana (assembly GCA_038442645.1). Taxonomy (NCBI): domain Eukaryota; kingdom Viridiplantae; phylum Streptophyta; class Magnoliopsida; order Asparagales; family Asparagaceae; genus Agave; species Agave tequilana. The sequence goes on along the minus strand of JAVJIF010005923.1, from coordinate 89,706 downwards.
GTATAAAATCACCATCTCCTTCTATCTACCACTTTCACAATCTAACATAATTTATTTTCTTTATCTTTTCAAGAACTAAAAGAAGGACTTTAACCATTCTTTGTAATTTAAAAGAGAACTTGCAAAAAACTTTCATCACTAGTCCCTCCTTGAGTATCACGATCCGCATAGCCACTTATTATAGCGGTAGTATTGAGTACCTTACACTCTTTATTCTTAAGCTCTGAAATTCTGTATTATTTTCTGTGCAGGTCAAAAGTCAATCAAATTTTGGCGCCATTATTGGGGAGGGATTGTAAGTAATTCTCTTTTTAAGTTTATATTTTTGGTTAACTCTCTTCTTTGTTCTTGGTGTGCAGTGATAGATATCAAGAAAATTTTTACTGCATTGAACATATAAGTGACCCTGAACTCTGCTAAAAAAGTAGAGCCCAGAAGTCTCAGATTTGCTGAATTCACGTGACAATCTGAGTGAACTTAACCTGTATTTTTGCAGATTGGCTGAATTGGAAAGCTAAATTTTTACAGCTATTTATTTTCTTGATTAACTCACTGTACATACTTTCTAATCTCAACAGTAAATTGATATTTGTTAAATGCTAAAAATACTTTAGACTTTACATTAGGCACATGTCTAATTCGGTTTACATTTTACATTACTATTGAAGAGTGCTGGAGTAAAGGTACGTGTGCATAGCATGTAGCATAGGAACACTTTTGAATTGTTTACATTGCTTAAGTGTTGATTTTCATGTACACATTGCACTACATTGAGTTAAGGGTTTGTCCTATAAATAAGATAAGGTGGGGAAGTCATTACCCTCCCTTAGCCCACAAACAATCTCCTCACTCACTAAATCAAACCTAACTAAAACTTAGTAGACGTTGGCCCTAGGGACATCTTGAACTCATAAAGGAGACTGACTTAAGGAGGAAGTTGATTAGAATTTGACTCTTGCTAAATCGGTGTCTGAGGTTGGGGATTGAGGGGTAAACCCCGAAGGCTGGTGGTTTGGCTTAATTAGGCCCGTTACTTTTAAGGACGGTATCTCCTGTCAATCTTGCCCCTACCTGGCCGATTAACTCGTGATCAGATTCGGCAATATACCTCCTGTGGACAATCTAACCAGTTAGGAGTCGTCTAGGTCTAAGGTTTACCCTAACTTAGGTTAGATTTTTTTTTTGTTTTTTTGTTTGATTTTGACATTTCTTGTGTGATATGGCTTATAACAATAATGTTTCCAATTTTAATGGTAATCCATGTTACACCCTAAGCTCTTTTTTGGATATTATCAACCCGGTATATCATAATTTTAACCAACCTAGTGTGTCAAATTGGTCTTATCCGAATCAATACATGCCCCAATCCCAATACTATGAATAAAACTGGAATAATTATCACTACTCTTCACAGAGTCAATGGGGATACAACTTCCCCGAGTCATGTTGTCAACCACCTTATACAGCTCATATACTCCTTCTCCTGAACAACCATTAGAAGAATCAATTGACTGAGAAAAGAGAATGGAAGCCTTAAACGAGTTTGAGCGACGAATTTAAATCTTAGAAGTCTCAAAATCCCGTCAAAATTTTCAAATCACAGATCCTTACTCTATGTTTCAAGAAGAACATGCCGACTTAGAAAAGAGTATGGAATTCATGATTTAATTTCAAAGTAATCCACTCAATATGATAGAAGTAAGACTTAATGGATTGGAAAATATTTGTAGGAATAAGAAAACTCTCCCTACCCAATCTTTGACTATTCCCGACACTTCTAGCCATATTGATGAAAATTAAGAATCATGGTATTTTAAAGGTTTTAATTAAGATTCAATTTTATCTCAAAACCTTGCACTTGTCCAATATCAACCCATTGACGAATTGGCAAGTTTTCATTTTAATGAGATTGAATTTGATTATGAATGTGAACTAGATCCCCAACTTTATAATTCAGTTCCCATCTTTGAATCTATATTGACTCTAGTGTTCTTACCCAATTTGAATCAAATTCCCAAGCCAAAATTTATTTTCGTGCCCATAAATTTAGAAATTGAATCACCAATTTTGGATAGTCACATTCCTTTGATGGGAAAAGAATGTGAATTGCAATCTTAGATTTGGATTCAACTCATGAATCAAAACTGGCTCTCGAACCCAAAGTTGATTTTTCCGAGTCAGTATTGGTTCCTGAACCTATCATTTTTGAGCCCAAATCAACCATTCCACTAAGTCACATTCTTTTGTTGGACATAGGTATAGACCAAAATGACTCCGTGATGATTTTTCAAGACTGGTCATGTAAAGGGAATAAGTTTCATGATAGGATCTTTCACGATCCTATTCATATTGGGACTGTATGTGTAAATAGAAAAGAGGTTAATAAAGGTGAATTTCGTGAACCATTACATTATCTTGATTGGGTAGTAACGCTTGACCCAATCAGACTACCACCAGAACCACCATCATAAGGTAATATTTTCCTTCCCTTTCTTCTTTTTCATGCATCTATGTATTAATTCATACATTAAGGACAATGCATGGATAGGTGTGGGGAAGGATTCTAGCATAACTTAGGTTTTCTTTTTATTATTTAAAAATAAAAATTATTATTAACATTTTTTACTTTTAAAAACTTTTTGAAAATAGAAATAATATTTTGATATATTTTTTACAAGAAATTAAGTCAATTTTAAGGAATAGGAGAATTATAATTAGGATTTCTTATACTTGGTCAAAATAAGATTATTTGTTTGATTTTCAAAGTTAGAAAGAAAATTTAGAAAAGTAATTTAGTCTTGATTTTTATCTTGATGATGTATGCATGCTTTATACATTTACACACTTAGGGTTCAAAAAAGATTCTTATACCTTATTAAAAAAAGAAAAGAAAAAAAGAAAAATATATATAATATATCAAAAATTCTTTGATTAAGCAGGGTGTTTGTGCCACATGAAGCTTAAGTATCTGCGCCTAAAAGCGATTCATATAATAAAATTTTTAGTTTTGTGCCCTTATTTGCTCGAGTCCTTAATTCCTTGGGGTGTTTTCTCGCCCCGTGCCCTAAGACTGTTTGGTTTGGGAGTCATCGAGTAAAGGCTTGTTACATGAGCAGAATAGAAAACCTAATAGAACTAAGGAATAATATCACCAAAAATTAAAAAATAAAAAATATAAAAAAATAATAAGACATAAGAGTTAGAGTTAAATAACCCCGAGTCAAAATTTTACGGTCACAAAGGTGCATATAATTTAGGGTAAAATAATAGACTAAATAAGAAATACTGTTTGACTTCTTACCTTGATTGATAATAAACTTTTGGATTAAGACTAAGTTTAAGAATGAAAAATTCAGTTTTTCTATAACTTATAGATTACTTAATTCTTACAATAATACTTCAAATATTTTTCTTTCAAAATATATTTTCAAAATACTAACACATTGTTTCTCTTTTTTTATGGATTTTGTGGGTGTAATCCACTGAAAACCCTAACAAGACAAAACTCGTCCTCTAGGAAAAACCTAGAGGTTTAACGGCTTGTTGCACATGCTCATTGCAATCACGTGATCTGCGAAATTGGTCTAATAATCTTTGGTTTAGTTTTATTGTTTTGCTCGAGGACGAGAAAAAGATAGGTATGGGAGTGTGATCGGTCGCTGATACTGTACATTCATTGTCACATTCTCATATTTATTATATAATAAATTCTGTTTTAATCCTATTTATCGTCTAATTTATATGTAGGCCCATTACTAAGGGAGAGGGAAGAGAAACGAGTCCAAAAGCCCATCAAACTTCTGATTTTAATTCAAAATTAATTCAAATCAAAGATCAGGGCAAATCGGGGCAAATCAGAGAAGATAAAACCAGTTGAACAAGCGGTTAAAATAAGATCTTTACAAATTAATTGGTTAAAGTCGAAGATCAAAGGAGGTTTCTGTTGGCCCAAAGGCCTTCCACCCTAGTTTTGATGATGACAAAACTCATGGAGTTATATATGCATGGATTAAAGTTAAGCTTCAAAGAAGCTCCCCCTTAACTCATGCATAAACAAATAAATAAAAGATATGCAATGAATGTACATAAACATGTATGCATCAACATGCATAAAACACATAAACATGTTCTAGAAGCTCTAGTTACCAATTAAATTAATAAAACATTAACACAAACACTAGATGCTCTAGATACCAATAAAACTTAATATATGTAAAAACATAAATATGCATATATAAAACAAACTCAAATTATTCTCCCCATTTTTGTCAATCATCAACAAAGGGGTAAACAATCACAACAATAAATAATAATAAGGGGTAAAAATCTTTCTCCCCTTTTAAGTCAATCAAAACAATAAAACAATGTTCTCCCCTTTTTGTCTAAAAACAAAAACAAGGTCAATAAGGGGTGACTATAAATAACATGATATCAATATGAAAAATATGTCAATGAAGCATCTTGATATCAATTGAAAATAAACAAAGATCAATAAATGTTATATGCTATATACATTCATGAAGAGGAAGACGCTAAGTTAGTTTCCCTACACATATGCATTACATGAAGGAGTGATGTTAAGCCCTAATTCACATAACACATATTATGTAATGCATAAGAGAAGATGTGAAGCTCCCCCTACACACGTGTACCACATAAAGAAGAGATGCTAAGCTCTTCAATACAAGATACACTCATCATGAATCTATATGTAGAAGAGATGTTAAGTTCTCCTTGCATATAGTCAATATATATCAAAACTTTTGAATATTTTTCTTTAAACAACATTTTTAGATACCAATTTAAAACACAAAACATCTTGATATCAAAAGATATTTTTTTAAGCCAACTAAACAATTGAAATGACTATTTTCTATCATAAAGTAAGGGAGTGGAAATACAAATACCAATTGAAATATGAAAATCGAATTTTCTCCCCCTTTATGAAATACCAACAAAAGCTATGCGTAGGCTTGAAATAGGATACCAATTGAAAACTAAATCAATTGAAATGAAGTTGAAACTCAAGCTCTAGCATAAACAGGATTTGTGTGAAAAATTTATATCTTAAGCACAAATAAAACAAGTATATGTGTATGAAATAGAATGAGTACCAATCACCAATAGATGATACCAATTGAAAGTATACATAAACAATAAACATATGAGTATACAAAAGGATCAACATGATACCAATTGAAAGAGTTCAATGATACCAATTGACATAACAATAAAAGCATGGTATAACTCATATAACTAATCCACCCATCTCATGTACAAGTTTAAAATGATTTTCAATATAAACATACAAGGCATGGACTCCCATCCAACCTCCCGTTAAGGGTAGGGTTTTCAAAAATAGATTTGAAAATATAGTATGTTTTGAAAATCACTATCATAATGAAGAATAACGCAACTAGTTAAATGAAAATCTTGTTAACTAGTACGGAATCCTTCAAGTAAGGAATAAAGAAAAAATATTTTTCATGAAACACAAGTAAATCACATGGCACTAAAACACTCTAATATCCATAAAGTCCATAAAATTTTCAAAAGAGGTGAGTGCACTAGTGTTATGTGGAACATGGTATCATGAAAATGTCAATAAAGCTCAATATTCCTTTAAACATGAAACATGAAAATCATCAAAACTTATTTAATCTTCAATGGCATATGTATGTCATGTACAAATTAAAATATACATACATATCCAAACACAAAGAGTCCACAAATATATATGCATAAAGGCACGTGGCTCAAGGATAACATGTATATCTAATAGTTTGGACATGATAGACATATACATGAGTTAAACAATTAACCACAAAATCAAGAAAAACTAAATCTTCATCAAAAACAAATTTCATTTCATGGTATATGTATGAATTGTCAACACAATAAGTATACATACATATCCCTAAACACAATTGAGTCCATATATAGATTTGCATGAAAGGCAAATGACTCAAGGGGTATACATGTATATCTTAAAGTTTGGCAATACAAACATATACATGAAGTGAAACACACAATCATAAAACAAATTCAAGAATGAGAATACAAGTGTAAAATGTATGAATCATCAAAACTAGACTATACTAGTACATCTAATGGGTTCAAATAAGCAATCAAACCCAAACATATATAGATTTATTTGTGGCCCACTATGGGGCCATTTGTTTCGCGTAAAACTCCATAATTCGTAAATGACTTACTACCCAGTTACAACTACGGCGTTTGTATGGACCGTAATTCGTAAAAGACTTACGTAACTCAACTAACACTCACTTGCAACCCAGTTACTACTCACTTACAGCCCAGTTACAGTTAATTTTGTGGTCATACAAATTTGTAATATTTTTTATATTAATATTAAAAAATTTTAATATTTAACTTTTTTAATATTTATTTGCAGTATTAAAACTTTTAAAATCAGCAAATAGTTAATTTTGTGGTCAATTTTTTCACTTACGACTTATACATTACGACAACCAAACACCGTAAAGTACAATACACTTTCCCACTTTACAATTTTATATTACCAACCAAACAACGTAAAATTTACATACATGTAACTCATTTACAATTGTAAAAGACTTTAACAATTACAACTACGAATTACGGTCAATTACGACAACCAAACAGACCCTATATGCACAAGTATAAATCCTAGTCTTAATGAAAACTAATATCTAAACATGTAATCAACACATGAAGCATCAAATCACAATAAAAATCAACATGGTAAACATAAACATGATTATTATGAATATCCACATGTTATTAGATATATGATATACGCAATAGCAACCAAATAGTGAGAACACAAAAGAATTTATCCATATTAAACATGGGTGTCTCAAAATAACTAACCATGTATATCACTAATCTAATTAACATGGCATTTTCATACTAATCACTAAACAATGAAACATGCTATAAAACATGAATATTAAAAGCATGAAAACAATAAATAAGGAGTTAGAGATTCGATATCAAAACCAATGAGGGCACCGCTCTAGTTCTCCAAACACGTGGTGGTCATCTCCACCAAACCTACCCTTGAAAGTGATGCATCCAAATAATCTCCTTTAAGTACGGAACGCATCCACTCTAAGGTACGGCAACTCTCACGTCATGTGAGAGCCCACACCTACATCAAAAATAGGAGGGGTGGTCTTTGGTACCCATACTCTTTTTGGTCCATGGGGGTTAGTACCTTCTCTAACCCAAACAAAATTCTTTGCTAAATTAGAAGTATATAATCTATCATAACAAAATTTAGTAAGGTGGCCCTTACGTCCACAATGTGTACAAGTGTACACATGAGCATACTTGTGATGGGTGTGTCCGTAAGGAGCATGTGTATGCCGTGGAGGGTGTGCATGAATAGATGGAACTTGTTTCTTTCGAAACAAAGTTTTCAAACGTGTATGCCCAACAACACATTGGCTCAAAGTGGAGCCCAAACAATCTACACTCTTCTTTAACAAACAAATATCATCATTAATCTTAGAAGAAGAGGTACATGCATTAGGTAGACTAGATGATGAAGCTACACTAGCATGGCAAACATGTGCATCAATCTTATTTTGCAAAACATTATTTTTCTTTAAACAAACATTTAAATCATTTGAAATAGAAATAATTTTGTTTTTCAAAGCAACAATCTCTTTTAAAACAAAATCTACTTTAGAAGACAAGTTTTCATTCTTCTTTAAAATAGCATGGCAATCATTTTTAGATTTAAAAAATCATTTTCTTTTAGTGCAAGTTCTAATTGAGATCTCAATGAATCCCTTTCATTATAGACCTCAACCTTCTCTTGCAAAACATTGTTAAGTCTAGAATGCAAACTCTTATTTTCATTTTCAAGTCCTAGACTTTTCTTTTTCAAAATTTTATATTTTTCTATTAATTTTTCACAAACAATTGAAAGTTCTTCATTCAAAGCATGGGCATCATAATTATCACATGAAGAAATAGAACAATCATCACTATCTAAGTGGGTTTCCGATTGTACCTCAAGGGAGTCATTCCCTTGGACCATTAAGCATTGAGAATCAGATTCTCCACTAGATTCCTCTTCTTATTGAATTGGCACTTGAAGCTCGAACGTGGTAGTTGTAGTCAACTTGTTCCACACTACAAAAGCGGAATCAAAGTTAGAAACACACATAAGATAATCTTTAGGTAATGTGCTTCTAATGGCCTCTAGGGCTTGTGCATTGGCCCCTATATGATTGCGATCTCCAAGATAGCATTTCTTGGTGGCCGCAAGAAAGACATGCAAGCCTAGGGTCTTTAGGTACATGGACATCCTATACTTCCAAACAACAATGTTGGAAGGGTCAAAGCTAGGTGGGGTCATGAAGTCCATGGCAAACTATATGAGTGTGCAAACAAGCAAATGCAAACAATAGACTAGCAATCAAATGGATCTCACTCCTAGGATGTTAAGCCTAATATCAGGAGCACTAGCTCTGATACCAATTGAAAAACACCTAGAGGGGGGGTGAATAGGTGTAAGTGCTAATCTAGGAACTAAATGCGCTAAATGCGGAAGCTAATGCAAATCTTGCAACACACTTAATACAATCAACAAGTGTAGCCGAATTCCCCGTGAAGGGCTCTGGACTAACTCCTCTTGATTCCCCTTGAATGGGTTGAGGTGCTATGTGAAGCTCTTGTTGATTAAGTACAAGTGAGGCACACACAAACAACCAAGCATATACAAGATATAGCAATGTGAATTATGCAAGGCACAATGCAAGCAAATAGATATGATATGACAATATGAGACAAGTATGATGCTTTGTACAATAAATAGAGAGAGAGTTAGAGAGACAATGGATCAATCGCTAACAACAAGATATGTTTCGAGGTTCGAGCCCCTAGCTCTACATCCCGCCTACACCACCGTGTAGGATTTCCAATCCACTATCTCCACCGAGGGAACCTCTACCGAAGAGGATTTGTTACAACTCTAGGAGTACCAAACTCCTCTCTCAAACAACCACCTCACAACCGAGGGGTAGGCCCGTAGCCAATACAACCAACAACCAAACTCCACCTCTCACTAGAGGGAGCAAACCAATCACCCGATCACCTCTACCTAAGAGGGATACACAAAGAATAAGGGTGTACAACAAATGGTTCTAAAGACCACAAACAATCTCTCTTTTCTTTTCTCTTTTTCCACAAAACAAAAGATCCTAATAGAATAGGATAGATGATAGCTCAAGTGTGGAAAACTAGGTGTTTGGAAATCAAGAAATCAAAGAAAAACACTTGAGAAAATTCTTGCAAAAGATATAGAATGAAAACCAAGATAAATCTCCCAAAATACTCTTTTCTTTGATTTTCCAAAAAGCTAAAACAAATAAGATGAATTCTTTTTGGCCCAAAAACACTTTTGAAATCTTTTAATAACACTTCAGAAAACTGAGAATTTTTGCTCTTGAAAATCTTGTCAAAACAACCTAAGCGATGGGGTATTTATACCTCCATCAGAAAACTAGCCGTTAGGCTGATGTGGCAGCCTGACAGGCTGACCGTCGACCGGCCCGGTCGACCGCCAACGGTCAGAAATGTGACCTTGGGCAACCACGGTCGACCGGCCCGGTCGACCCAAACAAACAGAGAGCACTGCTCTCAGACCCGGTCGACCCGGACGGTCGACCGTCCCAGTGTCTCCAAACGTGCACAGATTTGTGCACGTCGGTCGACCGGCCCGGTCGACCGACTTCAGCCAAGTCGACTAGGTCAGTTGACTTAGTCGACTGATTGAAGCCTGGAACAGAAATCTGGGTCAGAAAAATAGTTTAAAAATATTTTGAAAAATCTTTTAAGTCTTCTAAAAATCCACAAAACTTGTTTTAACATTTTGTATTGAAACACAAACAAGTGATAAAAATTTCAAGACATATATCAAACATATCAATTCATTTTTTAGTCTTGCAAATTTTATCAAAAACAAAACTTGTATTTTTTATCAAACTTGATTTTTCAATACATGAATAGAATAGTCAAAATAAGTTTGTCTAGAAAGTTTAAAGCATGTATGTATATCTAGAACATATCTAATATACATAGAAATAAAGTAAACTTATTTGATCTATTATTCATGAAAACCAAATTCAAAACATAAATCTTTTGTGTGTTGTGCACTTGAGCATATCAACTATACTAAGCTTTACAAATGGATCTAAAACACACTATCTAAACTATGGATACCTAAGTCTTCTTGATGATCTTCATCTTCAAGTTGACTTGCTCCAAAACTCCATTCATGGGCTAGGCAATGTGTGATCTTGAAGTTTTGGCCCTGGAATCACTATGAAAAGCTTCTAAACTCCTTGTTGAAGCTAATCACCAACTAATATCTTGGTTAAAGATCTGAAACTTAAACAACACAAGATTATTAGTAAACATAACTACATGAGTTAATCATCATCAAAACTAAGGTGGAAGGCCTTTGGGCCAACAATAATAAATATGCAATGAATGACAATGCATACCAATTTAAACTTTCATACAAACATGAAACACAAATCTTTATGTATTATTGTTATGCATGAACATGGTGATTCCAAAACATCATAATGAAAAAGACACATTTAATATTGTTTGGTTGAATGAAGGTGGAAACTGTAGGAGTTTTGATAAACATAATAAAAAGGGCGGGTGTTGGACACACACACAGAGAAAACACGTCCGCACACGCACAATAGATGTATGCATTTGATGTCATCACTCAGTAACTGTCTAGGCCTATCTTATCATTTAGTGTAATCTATTATTTTCTATATTACTCTGTAGTGAATAGGCCCGTATGAGACAACATTTTGCATGTGCTATTTTATTAGGGAAAAAAAAAAAATCAAATGATATATTGAGGTTTTTCATTAACAATAAATTTTGAAGTTTACTATTCTTTAAATAAATATACCCCTTTTGAAATAAAAATTTTATTATGAATTTTATTTTTTAAATTCACATGCATTTGCACATACTCAGAAATCTAGATACTGAGAGGGGGTACGTGTTAGATGTCACCTTTGCAAGTTCATAGCACATCTGGTATGCGTACGGATTTATCAAAAAATAATTAATTGGAGGTTGAGTTAAATTTTTATTAAAAAGGGAGTTTGATGAGGTAACTTGTAATGTTTCACAAGTCCAAGTTGTTTTCAAAGTTCGAAAAGTTTACATATACTTTGATTTTAGCTACAAGTACATTTACTTCAAACTCTACTCAAAAAACATACGAGTACGACACTTGTATTCAAAGGAAATGAATACAAGTCTCAAGGCCACTAGCTAGTTGCTACCAACATTTTCTTTCCCAGTTATTTTTAACTGTATCCTTCTTACTTAATTGAACCATTGGTTGGCTCTAATGCCTACTTAAGCTGCCATTTCCACATCATTATTTCTAATTAAGATGATAACTAATGAGGGCTTGGCTGTTCTCACGTCCACTTTTGTCTTGTAATTTTTCGTGAAGAAAGAAGTGAGTACCTAGTTCTAGGCACGTTCTCAAATAACAAGAAGCAATTGGATCCCATTTAGATTGTAATTGCCGTTATAATTAGCATCATATACGCATTTAGTCTTTAATTTTGTAAACATCAAAGTAAGTCGAATGTGGATGTTTGTCACGAGTAGAACGTTGTAGCATGTATCGATGACATGAATTCTAGACCAAAAATACCGATAGTTGTATCTCGTCATCATATACGCATGAAGATAAGATACATTTCTTTAATTAACTAAAAGGATCAAGCCAGTACATTTTGTTTTAAAAGCATAAATGGGGCGCATTTATATATCAATGATACTTGTATTCGTTTTTTTTTTTTTTTTTTTTCACGAATTCAGATACAAATACAATTACTATTTGGATATTGAACTCTCAATTTTGTGTTTCCTTCCAAAACAATTTTGAATCATCTTTTATCTTTTTTCCTTTTTTTGAGAATCGAGCAATTTTAAAATCTTTCCCCATGAATCTATTTTGCTTTCCATATTAAAGATGTTATGGTGTTTGAATCCAACAATTTTTCTTTATCTATTACCTTTCTTCTTCTTCTTTTTTTTTTCCCTCCCCTTTATTAGTCTGTGCGTGCGCGCATGCTTAATGAGTACGAGTTGAGACGGAATGATGCAAGTCAGTCTGCGAATAGATTGGAGCCAAGAGGCAAGAAAGCAATGCGCACCCAATTAGTGAAATATTATGGGACAATTATTATTATTATTATTATTTTACTTACTGTAAGATTATGTGAATAATTGGGAGCCGGGTAAGATCCTTTGCGCGATGTGGACCGTTGATCAGAGTTGAAAGACGGTCCAATTAGGAGAGGGAAATACGTCACGTTTTGTTTTGTTTTGGAATTTTTTTTTTTAGGTGCACCCGCTCACTCTGGGCCTTAGGTCTGCTCAAATGAATGGCTTCTTCGCTCGGAGGATCTCTAATATCAATCCAATTATGTCTTTGTGGGAAAATGGTGTCCCCCACCACCATAGATTGCTTCTCAGTTATAATGTTTAGTTAGACACAAAGTCAGAAAAGTTAATGAGGCATGCCAAATTGCTTAATTACGTGAGGACAACTATATAAGTCAAGAAAATTTGATTGAAGAAGATTGTGCGCCCACTTGTACCCACTCTTCATACTCATGTTGCATACTGTACTAAAAGGAGGTAATATACAACATGCGACCCTATGGAAATTGCCCTCTTAGATATTGTAAACACATCACAAAAAAGGTGACAAAGATGTGATATTTTATAGCATTCATGTGACCCTACTCGGAGCCCTGATTTTTGTTTCTCTAACTTTTTCTAAAGATTGATGCGGGATGAGCTGGTTCTATGCATTGGGGGTGATCCGATTGTTCTAACATGTTTTTCTTATTCTTTTGTTTCTCTTCTCCTTTTGCACTAAGGTGTGCATTTATGTCTTCTGGCTTGAGAGAATTTTTGCTACCATTCAGATGTTGTTTCGGGGATGTTTTTATTAAAAGCTTATTAATCAAACATAGGGGCTAAATGGGTCCACCGATTTTTTATATTAAAAAAGTTGACAAACATAGAATATGTTTTGTCTACTATAAAGTTAAAAAACCTTGTACAATATCGACCACTTTTGATTTTTTTTTTTTTGCTACAAGAGCCCAACCAACAGGCAACAAAAGAATAAACAATAAAACTAGAGAAAGCAGCTATCATTGCGAGTTGCAAGCGAAACGCCTCTCGATCTCCTCTGGCGTGACGTAATCTTCAACCAGTGCTTGAATAAGGAGACATTCATCGGTGCCATCTTTGATATGTGGAGTGAAGTAGCGGCCTTTCCTCCTCTATTTCTTATAGATTGTAGCAAGGAATGAAGCTTTCCCCTTTTTCTTTGTCATGGAAGAAACCAGAGTCACGTCTTCAGGGAGAAGAGTGGAGGTTGTAGTCGGAGGAGAGTGAGTACCATCGTGCAGGGTTGGAATAGGAATTAGGGTTAGAGAGATTTGAGCCCCAGATGATTCCCACATTTGATGGCCCAAAATGGAACAGAGCCCTGCAGGCTCGCACTTCTTGTGGGCTTAGGCCCATCTTCTCATAAATTAATAGGAGTTTCATTGGAGCCCAAAGGCTCAAAGGAATTGTGATTGGGTCCAATATGAGGCTCTCTACCAATGTGTGATCCACAGCGAGATGGACCGCCATGTATACGTTCTGTCAGAGAGCAAAGTGACAGGGAATGGCGGTCTCAATGAGAAGCACTCGAGGGGTCAGAACGAGGGTCTCATCGAGCAGCAAAGAAAGAGCCCAAAAGGTCACGTGGCTGATCACGTGCGGTGGAAGGAGCCAGATAAGATAGGTCGTCAGAATGGCGAGGGTGTCGTGCAGTGGCTGCCATTGAATTCAGCCACCCCGGCGAACATGCACTCAAGCCATTGGAGGTGGCGTCTCATCATCGGCAATAGAATGAGGGACAACATCTGGCATGACCATATCAGCCTCTGAGGATGAAGCCGAGAGTGAAACAACAAGGGAAAGATAGTTGCAGTCTGATTGTCGAATGGCCAACACAGCCACAACCACCATAGAATATAAATGAACATGTTCAAGTTCAAAGCATTGCCAAAAGACAGGCAAATCAACCCTCAAGGTTTACATCAGTACTTGACCAAGGGTTTGGCGGTGTCAATCTCGATAGCCACTAGAGCGAAGCGGTCTTTAGCAAGCAAAGAGGTAGAATCATCCATACAAATGAAATGATCAACAAAACCTATGATCAACTGAAGAACTGGATGATGCCGACACACGGAAGGGAGGTCAGGAAGCCACATCCACAACACAATTCGTAGTAGTAGGTAGTTTGGAGACGGGATGAACGCCGGGGACCAAGGCTCAAAAGCGAGCGTTCCATCATCGGGATAATATATATACCAGTTAGTCAAATAGTAATCTTCTTTATGTTTAATTAGAAGTAGCTTTTTTCCACAAACATCAAATGTTTCGATAATACTTAATTAGTTTAGCATAAGCAATGATATTTGTTGGCCCGGAGGCTTTTCACCCTAGTTTTGATGATGACTAATGTAACGGTCCTAGTACTCATAGATTCTCAATTAACATAAATACCCTTATAATCAAAAGATTATCATAATCATCTATAATTTCTTTAAAAATTTGGCAGCATCTCCTTTGTATTTGCTCACTTACCCCAAATACACAGTATATCTATATCAACCCACACGGCTTATCTCAATTCAAATATATAAATCAACTCAAAGTTTCACCACATAGTCATAATAAGATTTCGGCTTAACATCGCCTATTTATCATTAAGTCCATATAGCAGATAAATCTTACTACTAATATCCACCATAATGTGTCTTCGAGAGTACCCCTCTCGGCATCAACAACATAATTCAGAATCTCTATATCTCCAGCTTAATCAAAGTCATTACAAACTACCTCCTCTTTTTATGAAAGTATATCCAACAAAAATAATACCTGCTTCATGTACATATGACTAATGACATGAGTTTGTACAACAAAATCTTTCAAGGTAATAACACACAACTATATCTGTAACAAGTTTACTAGTAATGAAACTTTCCCTTAAGACGCCCGAAGCCTAAGCGGGGCCTCCATCTTGCCGCAACCTGAAAACATATTAATTTGTTTTTTTTTTTTTTGGGGGGGGGAGGGGGAGTTAGCTCAACAGCTCAGTGAGGAGAGATAGAAGAAAATCAGAGAATGGTGAATATAATCAATAATAAGCATGATTTTTCAAGTAATAGACCAGATCTGGATGAATAAGAGAAATATAAAATCAATAACATATGATGAAACAATTGGGCTCCATAATCTTCGGGGACGGACCGACTCTTTAGTCATTGATTTCTTATGATATTTTCCGTATTCTATGCCACATGTTACATGGTTTATAAGTTCAGTAAAATATTATCTCGGCACTTATAATTTATTATCAAACTCTTCTTATGTCTTCATAATACGTGTCACATACGTATTTCATATATCATGCACGGACGCGCCAATCACACACCCACCATCTTATATATATAGTGTATGCGTTCAGATAACACATGCATCACAAAACATACTTTTATATCTTGTAATCTTATCACACTTCACATATAGCAGTATCACATTACACTTCACAACACTCACATGTCATATTAATGGGAGGCGTATTATATGTTATTCATATGCATATGCAATTCACATATGAAGTATGATAAATCTCCGCCTTCCCCGTCCTGCCGGCTCCCGCCCGGCCCCTTCCTCCTTATATATAGATATATGTTTATAACATAATGACACCGTCTTCCCCCTCCTACCGGCTCCCGCCCGGCCTCTTCCTTCTAATGTATACGTGTGTGTATGTATAAACATCATATAATAATAACACCGTCTTCCCCCTCCTATCGGCTCCCGTCCCGCCCCTTCCTCCTATGTATATGTACGTATATAATGCAATAACACTCTTTCCCCTCCTACTAGCTCCCGCCCAGCCCCTTCCTCCAATGAGCAAGAAAGTGAGAGACATGCTTATATTTATATACAGATAACAACCAGTGTAGTAATAATATGAATATCAATTCAATACTATGGTTCGCTTTGCAGCTCATCAGCCCTATTACAGAAGAACTTCATGTGGTTCACTGCATGTGTATACATACACTCAGATAACAATCACTTCATCATATTTCAATAATTTGACCCTTTATTATCGTTTGATTCTCAGCTTATCACTTCTATCACTGGAGAATGTATGTAATTCACTGTATGTGTGTATGCAAATATAAGTTACAGTTCACCTTCTTGTTTTGTAATTCTATTATCAATAAGATGTATATAGTTCATTGGTTATACATTCGCACATGAGTTGTAAGTCAATAGTAAAGTGATCTACGTATCGCATTCATATAAATTAAGTTCTCATTCATATTATTAACAACTGCGTATCCAAATAGAGGTGTAGGTGTATGAGCATATATAACTGTATACATCATGTCACACTTAATCACATTCATACTTAAGTATCATTCGTATGCAACAATCATTTTACACACAAACTATTATCAATGTCAACCGTTCAATGTTTCGTCTAAACCATTGATTACACTTTTAATATATATATTCTTAATTTGTACTAGTAAGTCTTGTAGTTAGCTATACTCCACCCTTCAGACATCCTATTATTTCACTGGTAGAGTTGATTAATCTACTTGACAATAGTCACTTTCAGTTAGCATATTTGTGGATTTAAATTTTACTTATACACTCATATAGTTTTTTTTTTACTAACTATGCCATCATATATTCTTCTTATTCTTACATTAATTAATCAACCCCTCTTCACATGTAAATTGGGAAGAGGCTTAGATGTTCGAAGTCAGAGTACGATGGTACTTAATTAAGTTAGCATATACATATTAACTCATATGTGGCTTGCTATCGAATGTAGTTTTGCCTTATCTTTCTTAATTCCCAATGGTTGTTTTCATAGTCACAAATAAATACATGACTTCAAATTTCAAATTTCTATCTTACGGTCTTCGATCGTTCATCGAGCTAACTTGATTATTCATTTAAATGAACCATCACAAAATCTTTTCCTTCTACTTGTGAAAAATCATATCATTACTTTATGACATGAATAACTCAGTCTAATGCAGTATGCGGAAACAAAGTGAAAAATATTAGAATGACTTCATCAACTTGCAGTGCAATTATTTGTGATAAGACTAAATGACGACAATAAGAAGAGACAGTATTAGAATTTATTGATTATGCGCGAAAGATCCTTAAGAATAATAAATATGGGTTACTCGCCCATAACCTGATCTAACAGTCTTTTACAAATTTCTCAACTACTTTATGTACAATCCAGGCCCTTCTCACTCATTGAATAGCAATTAAATCATTTCACTATAGAAATTTTCCTACAGTTGGAGTTACATTTTTCAAGTTTCACCTACCGTACTCACATTTTAAGGTTTCACCTACCGTACTTGTGAATTTAAATACACAAGTCTCGATTTCAGAGGTAAAATGGTGATGCTGTAGGAGTCACTTGGATATTTCGCTTTCTAATACATATGATGCATACAACACTACTGTAATATAGTCCAAAGGGCCTAGAAGAAGAATTTCAACGTACTATCTCTTCTATACAAGGTCAAGATAACTTTTGAGGCTTTCATGACTTATATTTTGCTGATTTCGGATATAGCTTAATTAAATCTTTTGTTACAAGATTATGAGATTTTATCAGCTCTTCTATCACTTAGAATTTCTTAAAGTATCAACCAAGTCATTACAGGTGTAGACGTTAGGAGTACAATCTCATCTTCTTTGTATACCAAAATTTTAATAAAAGGAGGGCTTAGGTTTAATTGAGAGACTTCCGTATTCTCAAAATTTCTCTTTTAGATATAAAGGGACACAATTTAACTTTGCACATTAATGAACTTGAAGTTCAATCCATACACATTAAGGATTTGTAGGGTCTTTTCTATATCAATAAGAATCACTCTTTCTACAATCACCATTCAACTCTGGTAGAAATTCCTCAATTTACTCCTAGTGTTTCGATAAAACCTCTATCACATACATCCAAACAGGGTGTGTAACGGTCCCAGTTTAAAATTTTCCATTTTATCATAATTATCTCGTACAATCCAAGCGTGGGACCCATCAAGGTATAATACTTCCAATATAATCATCAGAACTCTTCACTATACATCAGAATTTCCGCTAAAGATAACATGTATGATCTACTCGAGACTTATCATATTAACACATATAGTTCAATAATCCATAAGAACACAGTCTACATTTTTCATGTCAAAATATATATACATACAAGTAAGAGTCCAACACCAGGTCCTATAAGAATTACAAGTCAAGAGTAACACTCAGCTAAAAGTACGCATGTTTATACAAAATTATATACATAAAAAAAGTAGCTTCTAATACAGTGGTTCTGGTGGCGCTTGTCCCGCACAATTGCCCTTAAGCGGGTCCCTTGCCCTTATCCAAACCTGTAGGTGGAGTTAGAATAGAGTGAGCTTGACGGCTTAGTGAGTAAAACAATAGTTAAATATGCCTATCAAGTAGGTATACATGGCTAAATTATCCGGTTGACATGTGTGTCGTTATACTATTTTTATAGGATCTTATAATTATCCAGGAACCAAAACCAAACACAGTAACAAGGTCTTACTAGTCGACTAGGCCACCCTATAGTCGACTAAGGCTATCTGTAAGTCGACTAATTCTGAAGCTATAGTCGACTAACTTTACTCCACACGTATCTGCTTCTTTACTAGCAACTAGGGATTTATGTAGTCGACTACCCTCCTTGGTGTAGTCGACTAACTCAAGTACTAGTCGACTTGAAGGTTCCCTATAGTCGACTAATTCTGGGTCAAAAGTTGTGTTACTCTCTGTTTGTCACCTATAGTCGACTACCCTCCTTATGTAGTCGACTAATCCAATATATTAGTCGACTAGTAAGTCGAATATAGTCGACTAAAACTATCAAAAACAGATTGTTAACTTTCTGTTTGCTCTCTGTATCTGGGATTAGTCGACTACAGTCTATATGTAGTCGACTAGTCCTGCTATCCAGCAGTTTATCTGCCTAAATATCACACTTATAGTCGACTATCCCAAGGACCAAGTCGACTACTCTACATAGAAATTGCCTGATAAGAAGCTATTCCAGATTAAACGTTAAGGATTTATGCATGATTATATCATAGGACTTATATCTTAGTAATATCCATATACATACACATAATCTCCCCTTCTACGCCTCCGGTTCAACCCGGTCCCTTCCTCCGTTACATAAATATAAAATCTCCCTTCTACGCCTCCGCTTCAACCCGGTCCCTTCCTCCATCACATAAATATAAAATCTCCCCTTCTACGCCTCCGGTTCAACCGGTCCCTTCCTCTATCACATCATACCATCATACGATATCAATATGCAAGACATATAGTAATATCATTAATTCGTAAACAAAAGTAGCAAGTAATTGCGGATTTAAAACATATGAGTCTTTGTGAAGTAGCTAGCATTTCTAGACATCACAATCTATGCATGATCCCAAAATATACATAAGGTCAAATACTTGTGTATCTCTTACGCTTTATTTCATTTTCTACTTATTTCTACTCATCATGTTGTTAAGATTAGCATGTTCTACTCACTCTTTAAGTAGTATGGTCTGATTTTTGGCTGTTTCTAACTGTTGTTGCTGCTGCCTTTGTTGTTGCTGCTGCTGTTCCTTGTTGTTGCTGCTGCTGCCCTCCTGCTGCTGCTGCTGCTACTGCTGTGCTGCTGCTGCTCTCCTTTGTTGCTGCTGCTGCAACTGCAGGAAAGGGAAGAGAGGGAGAGAGTTTGTGAAGAGAGAGAGAGAGAGAGAGTGTTTGATCAAAGTGTTTAATCCTCTTCATCCCCCTCTATTTATAGCCTCTAACTTTCCATAATAATGTGCCATGTGTCTCCTATTTCTACTCTACTCCATACCCTATACCAAGCTCCATATCTCTCCCCCCTCTCCATGAGGTACAAGCATGGGGGGCATGGTGGTAATAAGTCAAACACATGTGGGGTATTCTTATACCTATATACATGGGTGTATAAATACTTATGTATACACTTGTTTATACATACTCATATAATAAGCATGGCTTAACTAAGGTATCATGCATGCATACTAACTCCCATTACTCCTTTAAGGCATGATTATTTAGGGGAAGTAATGCTTTAATTAAGGCAAGTGTTACAGGGTGTGAAATAAACCGCTGGAAGGTGGACTCTTATGGCTCTATACATATCCCTTAGACAATAATCACATACTATACGTAGTTTGATTTAGCAGTGATCACTAGTCATGAACTTATTGCTTAAACACCTTTTTATGGCTTGATTAGTCACATATATTGCATTTACATTGTCACCTTACCATACTTTTTAGCTAATAAATCCTATTAATAAGTCTTCTTTTTCTTTGTTAAATGTAGGCCCAAGTGCTAAAATAAAGAAAAGAGAAACAAGCCCAAAAGCCCACCAAATTCTGATTTAATTCAGAATAAATTCGAAATGAAGAAATCAGGACAAAATCTTGGCATATCAAGAGGTTGAGAAGAATCCTCCCTGAATCAAGCGGTTGAAGCCACATAATCAAAGGCTGTTTCGTCAACTTTTGGAGCAGAAACAAGAAAACCAGAAGAAGATATGGAAAATACAACAAACCAGAGTTCTCCCCAAATTGGGTGTGGCCACCTGGCCACACCAGGGCCGCGGACCAAGTGGAGTTTGTTGGGAGAGCGTTTGCTCCCCCAATCTTCCCAGGATCCTCCCCTTTTGGTTTTTCCCTATAAATACTAGTTTCAGTAAAGGAAAATAGAGCGAAGGCTAGGATTAGAATTTGTGTTTATTTTCTAAGGATTTAGGTTATTTGTTAGCTAGCACAAAAGTTATAATCTTATTTTTTAATTTGTAGTCCAGTATCAAAACTTGTGAGAGAGAGGAATTGAGTGCTTTCACTTGAAGATTGAAGTGACAACAATACAAGAGTCGAGCCGCGTTTTCTTCCACTTGTAATACGGTATGGTTTGCATTATTTCTATGCTTTCTTCTTTATTTTCCATGGGCAACTAAAACGGTTTTCTGGACTCGCTATTGTAACTTTCTCTTGTTCTTCTTCTCTTCTGTTTTTAAAAGAAAAAGACCCAATGAATCATTTGTATGCCTTACTTAAAGCCTTTCTTTTTGAAAGTGTTCTTGAAGGCACATGAGGATGGGTTTGGATTGTTAAACTCTCTCTTCTTTCATAAACGTCTCTTGAATTGTTTTTACTTCTTTCTTACTTCTTCGCGCTTGATGATTTAATATTCAATTCTAAACGATTTCTCGAAGAAAAGGCTAAACTCTTCCAACCATCTTATGTGCTTTACTTCAAACTTTCCAAAAATCAACTTTAAGTTTTGCCTTTGATCACTTTGAGGCACTTAAGATTTTAATAGAAGAATGAATAATTGAATAGTGAGATAGTGAGCCTAGATTTTCTTCATTATTATAATCAACAAAACAATCTTCGAACTTTTTTAATCACCTTCTCCAAAGCCTTTTCTAAAGTTGCAATTTTTCATTTAATCATCTCTTTCTTTCCATTCTCTTTTCCATTAAAAAACGAACACAATTCTTTATTTTTAAACGATTCACCGAAAAGCTTCCATCGCATTCCTCCTCGTGGACACGACCCGTTAGCCACAAGCTACACGGTAAATTCTTAAACTTTTTGATTGTTCATTCATTTTAGCAATCAATTTTTGGCGCCGTTGCCGGGAGGGAACGGTGTAATTATTTTTTAACAAGTTTTGTGTGTTGTTTCAGGGACTCGAAGATTCAGACCTAGCATTCAAGCTTTGCAAAAGAAGACTTGAAAATTCTGTGCCCCTACTCTCAAAAGTAGGAAACAGAATTTCAAGAAATTGCGTTGCAAAAACTTAAAATTTCATTAGACTACTAAAACTTTTTTTTTGCAGGACATATTACTCGCAAAAATTAAGTTTTTATACGTTATATTTTTGCTATTTCTGCTATCACCATCCCTGTTTTAATCCAACAGTAATTGGAGTGATTGTGAATTGCTTAAAAAACATTTAGACTTGCATTCTAGGCATTTGTCTAATTACGTTTACTTTACAATTACTGTTGAAGAGAGCAGGAGACAAGGTACGTATGCATAGCATATAGTTTAGGAAGCATTCTTGGGTGATATTTGCTTTCGAATGTTACTTTTCTATATTTTGCACACTTTGCACAATTAACTCTAAGGGCAAAACCCAATTCAAAATAAGGTGGGAAAGTCATTACCCTTCCTTAGCCCACAAACCATCTCCAAGCACGCACAACCTAAGCCTAAGTAAAATCTAATAGACGTTGGCCTTAGGGACATCTCGAACTCACTAGGAGATTATCCTAAAGAGGGAAGGTGTTGGAAATTGACTCCTGTCAAATCAGTGTCTAAGAAGGGGATTGAGGGCCGAAAGCCCGAAGATTGGTGGTTACTTAATTAAGGAACGTCTTTGACGGATAATCTCCCACCAATCTTGCCCTGACCTGGCTGATTAGCTTGTGGTCAAAGTCTACATTCTACCTCCTGTGGACAATCAACCAGTTAGGAGTTATCTAGGTCGAGGTTACCTTAGACTAGGCTTGTTTGATTATTCTTGTTGACTGTTGGTAAACTTGTTTGTGATTGTGATTGTGTTTGTGTATGCAAGTGTGGTCGAGAGACCCTAATTCATCTAGGTTGACTAGAAACACATCACCAACCAAATTTGAACCAAGACCAGATCCGGTAATGGCTCAATCAACATCGCTGCAGGATAGGTTCTACCCTATTAGAACCTCACTTCCGTCTTGCATTCTACTTCCATCGGTTGGTGAATATAATTTTGAGCTCAAGCCTCAATTCATCAACACACTCCCCAAATTTCATGGTTTAGAGTCCGAAGATGCCTACTTCTTCATAAGAGAATTTGAGGAAGTATGTCTAATGATGAAAATCCCACACCTTATAGACGATGCTATTAGGTTGAGATTTGTCCCTTTCGCACTTAAGGACCGAGCAAAGAAGTGGCTCTACAACTTAGCGGCCCTTTCTATCACATCCTGAGATGGTTTCATCAAGGTCTTCTTGAAGAAATTCTATCCAATTCATAAAATCGCTCTCATTAGGAAGACGATCATGCAATTCAAGAAAGAACCTAGTGAACCGTTCTGGAGGTACTTTGAACGCTTTAAAGACCTCCTTGTCCAATGTCCACATCATGGAATAGAGAAATGGCGATAATACCAAATTCTTTATGACGGTTTAGACTATTCCACTAAAACTCACTTAGAAAGTATGTGCCAAGGGGGTTTCTTGCAGAAAGATGAAAATGAAGGATGGGATTTGTATGAAAATTTAGCTGAGAAGATCATCCAATGGGAATCTGCAAGTGAGACCATTAGGAATCCTAACTCCATCTCTTCAAAAGGAGGTCTCCATTCTATCGAATCATCCATCGCTAATGAGGCTAAGTTAGCTAATCTGGCTAGAAGACTGGAAGCTCTAGAAACGAAAGAACCAAGTCCAGTCAATCAAGTCAGCCCGAACTAATTTCCAACCCCGGGCTGCACTACTGTCAAGCCATGAATCATGTATTCCAGGAATGCCCTGTGTTTCAGGCTCAACAACCCTACCATGAACCGATGAATGCGGCCTTTTCAAGGCCGAATAACAATCCTTACGCACCAACGTACAATCCTGACTGGAGAAATCACCCTAATTTCTCATGGAGCCAAAATAACTCTGACCATTCACGATCAAATCATGCTAGCCACTTCCATCATGCCAATAATTCTTCTAATTATCAACCCAATTTTTTCAACTTCCATAATAATTCTCCCAACTATCCACCTAACTTTCTAAATTATCAACAGAACTTTCCCAACCAAGCTCCACAATCCTCCTTTCAGAATCCTCAACTAGAAAGGAGAATGACTGACTTTGAAAGAAATATAAAAAGATATATGAAAAATCAAGATTCTCTCATGCAAACTATCCAGAGGTTAGAGGTTCAAATGAGTCAACTAGCCACTCCACAGAATGAGAGACAGAAGGGTACCTTGCCTAGTCAGCCAATAACCAATCCGAGGAATTCTCAGTAAGCTCATTTAGCTGAGGATAATTCATTAAATCAATGTAATGCAGTTCATACATTGAGGTCAGGAAAGAGAGTTGATAATCAAGTGTCAACACTAATCCATCCCAATCAGCACAACCACAATCAAGCATCCACCTCATCTAATCCAAATCCTTCCAATTCTGACGAATCTGAAAAAGATAGGTCAGCCAGTCAGGTGCACCAGCCTATAGTACCATTTCCTAATAGGCTGAAAAACAACAAGCAAAACCCACACATGGACAAGATAATTGAGATATTTAACCAAGTGAAGATAAATGTGCCACTTCTTGATGCCATCCAACAAGTCCCTTCCTATGCCAAGTTTCTTAAGGACATGTGCACCAAGAAGAGAAAGACTAATGTGCCAAAAAAGGTCTTCTTAGCCACTAACATTAGTGAGCTACTATCGGGTCCGATCCCTGTCAAGTACAAGGATCCAAGTAGTCCCACCATTGCCTGCACAATAGGACAAGCCGAGATTAGTCGTGCACTTCTTGACTTGGGGCAAGTATCAACTTGCTTCCATTCTCAGTCTATCAACAACTCGGATTGGGCGATCTTAGTCTAACTCGAGTCACCATCCAACTGGCTGACCATTCTGTAAAAGTTCCAAAAGGGGAGATTAATGATGTCCTGATCCGGGTAGGAGAGTTCATTTACCCTGTCAATTTTATAGTTCTGGAGACACAACCTGTGTCCAACTCCAATCATAGGGCTCAAACTCCTGTTATCTTAGGGCGACCATTCCTAACTACTGCCAATGCCATCATCAATTGTAGGAATGGATCCATGAGGTTAACCTTTGAGGACATGACTAGAGAAGTCAATGTCTTCAATCTAAGAAAACAACCCCGCGATATTGAGGACCAAACATTTGAAGTCAACCTAATTGAGAACTTGACAAGTGAACATGGGGAAGATTGGAATTAGAAACCGAGTGTGACTTCGGGTTAGAGTCTGACGACTTTAATCTTGATCAGGTTGTGGATTCTGCTGTGAATTAGGTCTCGAACCCTATTTCACCAATAATGGAGCCAACAGATTTGACTAGTCCTTCCAGTGAGCCTTCCTCCTCCCTAGAATTGAAAGCCTTACCTGCGCATCTCAAGTACGTCTATCTAGGCAAACAAGAGACCTTTCCTGTCATCATTGCCTCCCATTTAAATAACAGGGAAGAAGAAGATCTAAAAGTAATTCTAAGAAAACATAGGGAAGCCATTGGGTGGACTATGACTGATATCAAGGGATTAAGTCCAACCATCGTTCAACATCGCATTCATCTCAATGAAAATGCCACCCCTAAAAGAGACCCACAGCGTAGGTTAAACCCTATATTGTAAGAGGCTGTTTATGCTGAAATCATAAAACTCTTAGACAATGGGATAATTTATCCCATCTCTGATAGCCAATGGGTCAGTCCTGTCTACGCGGTTTCAAAGAAATCCGGTTTCACCGTAGTAGAAAACGAGAACAAAGAGTTGGTTCAAACTCGACTTCCCACGAAGATCCGAGTTTGCATCGACTATAGAAAGCTCAACGCTGCAACTCGTAAGGATTATTTTCCACTTCCCTTCATTGATCAAATGCTTGAACGATTGGCGGGTCACGAGTATTACTGTTTCTTGGACGGTTACTCGGGGTATAATCAGATCCCTATTGCTCCTGAGGACCAAGAAAAGACTACATTCACATGTCTATTTGGGACATTTGCTTATCGTCGAATGCCTTTCGGCTTATGCAATGTCCCAGCAACGTTTCAGCGTTGCATGTTGAGTCTTTTCTCTGATATGGTAGAGCGATTCTTAGAGATCTTCATGCATGATTTCTCCATCTACGGAGATTCATTCACTCAATGTCTCCACCATCTAGAACTTGTCCTCCAACGTTGTGCTGAGAAAAATCTGACACTGAACTGGGAGAAATGCCACTTCATGATAAAGCATGGAATTGTCTTGGGTCATGAAATATCCAAGAAAGGAATTGAAGTGGATAGAGCCAAAATCGACGTTATTGCTAAGTTTCCCATACCCAAATGCGTTAAGGACATTAGATCCTTCTTAGGACACGCTGGTTTCTACCGAAGATTTATCAAGGATTTTAGTAAAATTGTTAGGCCCTTGACTAATGTGTTAGCTAAGGATGTGTCCTTCACTTTCGATACTGAATGCATGAATTCTTGGGAGAAGCTTAAAAGAGAGCTTATTTCTGCACCAATCATATCTACACCGGATTGGTCTAAGCCGTTTGAGATCATGTGCGATGCTTCCAATTTTTTCATAGGCGCTGTCCTAGGACAACGCATTGATAACAAGCAGCATGTGATCTACTACTCTAGTAGGACTCTCAACGATGCTCAATTGAACTACACTACCACTGAGAAGGAATTCTTGGCAGTAGTGTTTGCCTTAGAGAAGTTTCGTCCCTACCTACTAGGGTCCAAAACCACCATTTTCACCGATCATTCTGCGCTTAGGTACCTCATGATGAAGAAGGATGCCAAGGCCCGACTCATTCGTTGGATCCTCCTTCTTCAAGAATTCGATCTTGAGATTCGAGATAAGAAAGGCGTAGAAAATATCGTTGCTGACCATCTCTCACGGATCCCTAATTCTCCATGCAACGAATTACCCATAAATGAGGATTTTCTTGATGACTATCTCTTAGCTATCTCTAGGGAACCTTGGTTTGCTGATATAGTGAATTACTTAGTCACAAACCAAACTCCGTTTCATTGGCACAAAAACGATGTATACCGGTTCTTATCTCAAGTCCGGTATTTCTTTTGGGAGGAACCGTATCTTTTCAAGTACTGTTCTGACCAAATTATTAGGAGATGCATTCTCGATGAGGAGGTTAAGAGTGTTTTATCTTTTTGTCATGAACTTGCATGCGGTGGACACTTTGGTCCTCGCAAGACTGCTGAAAAAGTGCTACAAAGCGGGTTTTATTGGCCCACTTTGTTCAAGGATGCTTATGAATTTTGCAAGACGTGCCCTAGATGCCAAATGGTAGGAAGGATTTCAAAACGAAATATGATGCCCCTCAACCCAATTCTAGAAATAGAACTCTTTGATGTTTGGGGCATCGACTTTATGGGTCCATTTCCTAATTCATTTGGGAACCAATACATATTGGTTGCTGTGGATTATGTGTCCAAGTGGGTAGAAGCCATTCTTTGTAAAACTAATGATAACAAAGTTGTCATAAAGTTTTTAAAAGAGAACATTTTTTCACGCTTCGGAACCCCTCGTGCTATCATCAGTGATAATGACACTCACTTTTGCAATAGATCTTTTGAAGCTCTTATGTGAAAGTATGCCATAACTCACAAGTTGTCCACATCTTATCATCCTCAAACCAGTGGGCAAGTTGAGGTTTCCAATAGACAAGTCAAGCTTATCTTGGAGAAAACTGTGAATCAAAACCGGAAAGATTGGTCCATCAAATTTGTAGATGCCCTATGGGCCTACAGGACCGCTTTCAAGACGATTCTAGGAATGTCTCCTTATAGGTTAGTCTATGGCAAACCTTGTCACTTGCCCGTTGAGTTAGAGCACCGAGCCTTATGGGCAATCAAGCAGTTGAATTTCGACTTGACTAAGGCCGGTGACCTTCGGAAATTACAAATTTCTGAATTGGAGGAATTGAGAAATGAGGCCTATGAAAATGCTAGGATCACTAAAGATAGAGTCAAGATTTTCCATGACAAGCACATCATAAGAAAAACCTTTGTCCCTGAACAAAAAGTCTTACTCTATAATTCTAGGCTTCATCTTTTTCTAGGAAAATTGAAATCAAGATGGACTGGGCCATTCGTTGTTAAAACCGTGTTTCCACACGGTGCAGTTGAGATCAGTGACACTAAGAATAGAAATGACTTTAGGTAAATGATCAACGCCTTAAACCTTTCTTGGAATCGGTGCCGCTAAATGAAACGACAATGGGTCTTTTTGACCCAGTGTATCGGTAACTTTCCTCCTCTCTATTTTATTTCATGTATTTATACATTTCTTTCATTCATTGGGGACAATGCATGAGATAAGTGTGGGAGGGTTCTAACATTACTGATAAAAAAAAAGAAAAAATATATAAATATTAAAAAAAACTTTTTGAAAAGGGTAGAACAATATTTTGATATATTTTTTGTAAGAAATTAAGTCAATTTTAAGGAATAGGAGAATCATAATTAGGATTTCTTACACTTGGTCAAAATAAGATAACTTGTTTGATTTTAGGGTCAGGAAGAAAATTTGTAAAAGTAATTTAGTCTTGATATTTACCTTGATGACATATGCACAATAATACACTTACACATTTAGGGTTTAAAAACAGAGACTCTTATGCCTTATAAAAAAATATATTATGAAAAGAAAAAACAAGTCTAATTATTGATTAGCTAGGTGTTTTGGCCTAAGCAAGCCTTAGTATTTATATAAAAGATAATTAGATAAGTTTGAAAAAAAATGTGTGTATAAATCCTCTGATTAAACTGGGTATTTATGCCTCATGAAGCATAAGTATTCACGCCTAAAAGGGGTACATCGTATAAATAAAAACCTTAGTTTCGTGGCCTTATTTGCTCGAGTGTTTAGGTCCTTAGGGGTGTTTTCTCACCTGGTGTCCTAAAACTCTCCGGTTTGGGTATCACCGACTGAATGCTCGTTACATGGGCAGATTAGAAAGCCTAATGAAATTGAGGAATAAATTTCACCAAAAATAAATAAATATAAGGCATAGGAGTTAATGTTAAAGAACCCTTAGTCAACTTCACAATCACGATGGTGCATACGACTCAGGGTAAATTAATAGACTAGATGAGAAGTACAATTTGACTCCTTACTTTAATTGATGACATGTTTTTGAATAGAGACTAAGTTTAGGAATGAAAATTTTGATATTCCTATAACTTATAGATTACTTAAAGCCTTACAAATATACTTCAAATATTTTCTCTTTTTAAAATGCTTTTCGAAAATACTAACTTTTTTCTCTTTCTTTTTGGATTTTGTGGGTGCAATCCACTGAAAATCCTCACGAGACAAAACTCGTCCTCTAGGGGTAACCTAGAGGTTTAACGGCTTGTTGCACCTGCTCAGTGCAATCGAGTGACCTGCGAAAGTGGTCCAATAATTGATTAGAATTAGTCTGATGTTTTGCTCGAGGGTGAGCAAAAGATAAGTGTGGGGGTAGTCACATATATTGCATTTACATTGTCACCTTACCATACTTTTTAACTAATAAATCCTATTAATAAGTCTTCTTTTTCTTTGTTAAATGTAGGCCCAAGTGCTAAAAAAAAGAAAAGAGAAACAAGCCCAAAAGCCCACCAAATTCTGATTTAATTCAGAATAAATTCGAAATGAAGAAATCAGGGCAAAATCTTGGCATATCAAGAGGTTGAGAAGAATTCTCCCTGAATCAAGCAGTTGAAGCCACATAATCAAGGCTGTTTCGTCAACTTTTGGAACAGAAACAAGAAAACCAGAAGAAGATACGGGAAATACAACAAACCAGAGTTCTCCCCCAATTGGGTGTGGCCACCTGGCCACACCAGGGCCGCGAAAATGCGGCCCTAGCCGCGTTCTCGCGGCCAAGTGGAGTTTGTTGGGGGAGCGTTTGCTCCCCCAATCTTCCTGGGATCCTCCCCTTTTGGTTTTTCCCTATAAATACTGGTTTCAGCAAAGGAAAGTGGAGCGAAGGGTAGGATTAGAATTTGTGTTTATTTTCTAAGGATTTAGGTTATTTGTTAGCTAGCACAAAAGTTGTAATCTTATTTTTTAATTTGTAGTCCGGTATCAAAACTTGTGAGAGAGAGAGGAATTGCGTGCTTGTACTTGAAGATTGAAGTGACAACAATACAAGAGTCGAGCCGCGTTTTTTTCCACTTGTAGTACGGTATGGTTTGCATTATTTCTATGTTTTCTTCTTCATTTTCCATGGGCAATTAAAACGGTTTTCTGGGCTCGCTATTGTATCTTTCTCTTGTTCTTCTTTTCTTCTGTTTTTAAAAGAAAAAGACCCAATGAATCATTTGTATGCCTTACTTAAAGCCTTTCTTTTGAAAGTTTTCTTGAAGGCACATGAGGATGGGTTTGGATTGTTAAACTCTCTCTTCTTTCATGAACGTCTCTTGAATTGTTTTTACTTCATTCTTACTTCTTCGCGCTTGATGATTTAATATTCAATTCTAAACGATTTCTCGAAGAAAAGACTAAACTCTTCCAACCATCTTATGTGCTTTACTTCAAACTTTCTAAAAATCAACTTTAAGTTTTGCCTATGATCACTTTGAGGCACTTAAGATTTTAATAGAAGAATGAACAATTGAATAGTGAGATAGTGAGCCAGATTTTCTTCATTATTATAATCAACAAAACAATCTTCGAACTTATTTTTAATCACCTTCTCCAAAGCCTTTTCTAAAGTTGCAATTTTTCATTTAATGATCTCTTTCTTTCCATTCTTTTTCCATTAAAAAACGAACACAATTCTTTGTTTTTAAACGATTCACCGAAAAGCTTCCATCGCATTCCTCCTCGTGGACACGACCCGTTAGCCACAAGCTACACGGTAAATTCTTAAACTTTTTGATTGTTCATTCATTTTAGCAATCATGGCTCAATCTTTCTGGGCAATCAATGGAGTTTTTATAATAACTTCATTCTACGTATTGGAATAGAACGAGGAAAGATTTATTAGAAACTAGACTCCACTACCTTTCCAATGATATATTATATGAAAGGTTTTAGATTAACTAAGCTGCTCCAAAAATTCAGGAACTCATCAGCTGTGATTGAGTTCTGTAGCATGACAGTTCGACCAACATGCGTTTTTTCAGTTATAACTTAAGGTACAGATATCCGATAAAGACATGATATAAACCGTCCGAAAGTAGACTCGATTATCTTTCCAACGGTATATTACACGGTACTATTTAACTCTAACACACTGATGAACAGAGTCCAATCTTACAGGTTATTCTGTTCAACAGATTTCTGTACCTATAGGAAAGGTCTGCTATTTCACCCAAAGTGATTGTTTTGTCTAGAATTTTGCAAGGAAAATATGGGAAAAAAACATAGGTTGTAAACTCCTTTAAATGACACATATTGATCATTACATGTTCATGAAAGTTCCTCCGAACTTTCAAAGAAATACCAAATAGACTAGGATCAAGAAGGATCTTCCTCACTTATAGATTCTCCCCCCTCTTCTACCATTATCGAATACTAGTGATTGTAAGGATAATAATCGCTATACATACATAGAGCCATAATTAGTGGGTGATTTATACATATAGATAGAATTATACACAAGCATCTTCAACTTAAAGCTACCAACATGATCACCTCTCATTTGTCTCATTTGTTAGTGTACAACCCAAGAGTCAAGATGAGATTTTGGTCTTCATTCCAACACAAGTTTACTAATGGAATAAAACCCATGAAAGTATCATGGAAAGCAAGGAATTAACTAGGGATAAATTTGAGTTCAATAATTGGGAAACCCCTTCATATATTCAAGAAAACTTTTATCAAATAACTTAGATCTAGGTGCAGCTGAAAATCAAATTAAAAGAAATCTTGAATCAATATTTTAACTTACTCCCCACCTATAGATCTATAAGAAAACCAGCTGCCTGCCACCGCCTTAAGTGCTGCCGGTACCGCCGCAGCTCTGGCCGCCCCCCCGGCCTTCGGCCACCTCCTTCTTCAGGAGAGAGGGAAGAGAGAAAATGGGGGAGGAAAAAGAGAAAGAAGAGATCTAGGGTTTTAGAGATTTGGGGGGAAGATGAAATGGGACTTATTTCAGCCCTAGAAAATGAAGGAGAAGGATGAGAAATCTCTCTCCTCTTTTTACACAAAAGCCCCTCTCATTATTATTATTATTCTTATAAATTCTTTTTTTATCTCCCTCATTAAGCCACATATCCCTACTCATGCCACATGTCTCCATCATTCCCAAGTAAAATCCCAACCATCCATCTACCCACCTCATGCATACCTACCCCTCTCCACTAAATCCTTCTCAAAATAAAGTTATGATATTTTTCTTGGTATTTAATTGTATTATCTTGTATTTACACAATATGCCAACACATCCATGCAATGTATATATACTTACACACATATATACTTCATATCCATATATTCATGCAAAATATTCATACACCTATATTTGAAATCATTAAATTTTATTTTACACAAAACACGTTCAATCATCGTCTCAAATAATTCTGTCTAATCGTGTTAATCAAATATTAGGATATTAAATTAAGATTTTAATGATCGGGGTGTTACAGCTAACTTATAAAGTTATAATACTAATGATCTTGTGTTTATTAAGTTTCAGATATTCAATCAAAATCTTATTCAGTATTTAGCTTCAACAAAATATTCGAAGTCAAGTTTTGAAGCCATCACATGTTGATTCAAGAGCTCAAGCCTCGAGATGGAGTCGTCACTCTTTGGATCGTGTTTGGGTCGAGTCGTCTTGGAGAAGAAGATTTACAAGAAGACTTTAGAGCAGGTTTGTTTGTTTGTTTAGATCTTGAAAGTACACCTAGAGGGGGGGTGAATAGGTGTATCGCTAATCTAATGAACTAAATGTGAAAATTAAAACTTAATTGCAACTGCACTTAATGCAACCAACGAGTGTAGCCGAATTCCCGGCGAAGGGCTCTGGACTAACTCCTCTTGATTCCTCTGAATAAGAGTTGAGGCGCTATATGAAGCTCACGTGGTTAAGCACAAGTGAGGCACACATGATTGATACACAATATTACATATTTTACCATATCATTCCCATGCATTTTAGCAATAAATAAATGATTTTTATTCATCTTCTCTATATATTTACAGGTCCATAACTGAAATGAGAGAAAGCCCAATAATCCTTTAATTAGCAATAATTAAAGTGATTTATTCAAAGCCCAAGATAGAGCCCAAGATTTGAATTTGGATTCAGTTACGATCTGCGC
The DNA here is from genome assembly GCA_038442645.1 of Agave tequilana. NCBI lineage: Eukaryota > Viridiplantae > Streptophyta > Magnoliopsida > Asparagales > Asparagaceae > Agave > Agave tequilana. The sequence continues at coordinate 56,441 of JAVJIF010005923.1, read as the reverse complement.
GCCAATTGAAGATTCCAGAAGGTCCAAGTGGCTGAACAAACTCGTAACAACCCACAACAGAAATCAGTTGCACAACTGAATCCGTTTGGCCGCGCCTTGCCCCGCGCGGCGGCAGATCTGGGGCCGTTGAGCCCCAGATTCTGCCAGCTGGTCCCTCTTCTGGAGAGTTCTCTCTGCAGCCTATAAATACAGCACTTGGACCTGCGAGTAAAGACTGAACAGAGAAGAGAGGAGAAATTGTTAGTTGTTGTAATTTTCATAGATTTTTCTCTAGGTTTAGTTCTTTAGTCCCTCTTCTCCTTCCCTAGATACTTTGTAAAAGAGAGAGATTGTGAGAGAGAGAGCTTGTGTAATCAAGGTGTGACAACTTGAAGCAACAAGGATTCATCCATTCTCCTTCATCTACTTGAGCTTGGTTCTAGTTTACTTGCTTTCTTTAATTGCTTGCAATTTACTTCATGCTTTGTTTTACTTTTCTTATGGCTTGTAGCTAATTCTTTCTCCATGTACTAGCTAACCACTAGCCTTGCCATCTTCACTAACTCATGGGTGATTGCTTTATTTCATCTTGCAAGTTGGATGGTCTTCTCTTCCCCGATGGGTTAAACCACCCTTCATCTACATGAGAAAGTAATTAGATCAACACGCAAGACAAAACCTACGCCGATGGAGTGACAACATGAGGCACGCCTTCACTATCACGGAGTTTAGTAAGTATTGGTAAGGTAGTAAGGTAAGTTAGTCATGGTTTGTTTTCTTCCATTTCATTCTTTCTAGTGTTAACACCAAATCCAATCTTGATTTCTTTCCACTTTCCATCATGAACATATCCATCCATTCTTTCATTTCTTGTTCCATGATTGTTTTATTCCATTAAGCATAGAAGACACTTCGTTTACATTTCTTCACTACGATTCGTAACGCTTCTATTGCTAGCTCTCCCTGAGAATCGACTCGGTATAGCCTTATGCTATAACGGAGATAGGAAAGGATACATCGATATATTTACATAAACCTTTCTCGTCTCAATCAATTTTTGGCGCCGTTGCCGGGGAGAGCAACGGATTTTCTTTAAAGTGAAGAACTAAACGAATCTTCTTCTCTGTTGCAGGTTACAGGTTGAAGAACAGGAAATTTTAATTGCAGTGACATATAAGTGGACCTGGGCCTCTGCTCTCGAAAGCAGAGACCAGGATCCCTCAGTTTTGCCGCAGAATACTGGTTTTTGCCGCGGATCTGCGGCAATCCTGAGTTGACTACTGACCTAATTTCTGCAGGGGCTCTGATTCTGCAAAATACAGCTTCTGCTATACTTGAATTCCTGTATTTTTCACCATATACCTGCTAATTTAATCAACAGTAAAAAATTTGGTTGAAAAGTTAAAAATTGATTAGACATTTGCATTTCTAGGCACGTGTCTTTTCAATTCCTTTACTTTTACTGTTGAAGAGTGCTGGAGGCAAGGTACGTTTTGCATTGCATGTAGACTAGGAATCATCTCTTACTTGATTTTCATGCTTTGAGTGAATTCTAGTTATATATTTTTGTACACTTGCACAATTCATTTTTAAGGGCATAACCCATAAATAAGATAAGGTGGGGGATTTCATTACCCTTTCCTTAGCCCAAAAACCACCATCCCAGCACTCACTAACCCAAGCCTAATTTAATAAAAAAATAGACGTTGGCCCTAGGGACATCTCGGACTCATTTAGGAGATTATCCTAAGGGGAAAAAGTGTTGGAATTTTACTCTTGCAAAATCAGTGTCTAGGAAAGGGATTGAGGGCCGAAAGCCCGAAGGTTGTTGGTTACTTAATTAAGGAACGTCTTTGACGGAAAACCTCCCAACAACCTTACCCTTACCTGGCTGATTAGCCTGTGGTCAAAGTCTACACTAAACCTCCCGTGGACGGTCTAATCAGTTAGGAGTCGTCTAGGTCTAGGTCAACCATTCTTTTGGATTGGTTTTGATTTTTCTTTTCTTTTTTATTATTTTGTTTGTTTCTTTTTGTTTGTGATTTTTTGTGTGATATGGCATTCAACAATTCTTTCCATCCTAATAATAATCCATATTTCACACAATCTCCATTCTATTCGGATAATTCCAACCCGGTGTTTTCTAATATGTACCAACCAAATACACCAGGTTGGCCTTATCCGAATCAATATGACCCATACCCCCCATCTAATAATTATACTTTCCATAATGATTTCAACTCGTCACAGAGTCCATGGGGATTCCAGTCCCCCGAGTTTAATTATCAACCTCCTTGTCCATCATATCCATCTAGTTCACCGTATCCACAGTATTCATTTCCTGACTCCGCTTTATATACTCCTTTTTCTGAACCACCAATGGAAGAAAAATCTGAGTTACTAAGGAGTATAGAAGCCAATCTTCAAAGGGTCGAGCAACAACTTCAAGAAACATTTGCCCCTCCAATTCCACAGTATTTTCAAGAGTCTTACTCAGTTCCACCTTATTATAATGAACAACCATCTGCTTGGGGAACGAGTAAGGAATTCTTGCGTGAGTCCAAACACAAATCCCAAAATCTGATGGACTCACAATTTCAATATCACTTCCAAGACAATACTTCATCTTTTCATCAAAATAATGAAATCATCAATTATGGAAAGATGCTTGAAGACATGACTCATGATCAAAATGTTAGAAATCGTGACATAGATTTGATGATCCAAACTCTTCATTCTCATCATATTTCTAATGTCACTAGCCACTCTGTTAAAACCAAAGAGTCATGTAGTCTTGGAAGTCCAGATTCTATTTCAGCACACGCAACTGAACTTGTCCAACCTTCAGATCCCATTGACATTTTGGCAAGTTTTCCTTTTCCTGAAATTGAACTTGAGTGTGAATATGATCCTGAAATTTCACTTGATGATTCAATTTTCCTTCCTGATTCAATAATGACTCCGGTGTCTTTACATAATTTCACTTCATTTTCCGAGTCAGTATGGGATCCAGTGCCAGTCCATTTTGAAATTGAATCACCAATCATTTATGATGATCATACTGAACTTGGCCAATTCCATACTTTCGAAAGTCCCATTGATAAATTGGCAAGTTCACATTTTTGTGGAATTGAACTCCATGAAGAATATGATCTTGAACCCCAACTTAGTGATTCGATCCTTCTTTCTGATTCAATAATGACTCCGGTATCTTTACCTGAGTTCAATCTTTTCCCGGAGTCGACATTGGATCCTTTCCCAATTCACAATGAAGTTGAATCACCCATCTTTAAGGATCATGTCGAACTTGACCAATTATACCTTTTTGAAGATCCTATTGATAAATTGGCAAGTTCTCATTTTTGTGGAATTGAACTCAATATGGAATGTGACTTTGACTCTCAAACTTGTGATCTAATTCAAATTCCTAAATCATTATTGACTCCTGTTATGTTACCCAATTTGAGCAACATTTTAGAGTCAGTTTTGATTCCCATCCCTCCTGAACTTGAATCACCTATTTTGATATTCACATTCCATTGTTGGACAATACATGTGGACTTGAGTTTCCATTTCTTGACTTGGACCCAATTCCAGAATTCACTTTGACTCCTGAACCTTTACTTGATTTCAGTCACCTTCCTGAGTCAGTTCTTCCTTAGTCCAAGTCAACTGTTCTGTCATTTCATACATCATTCTGGGACAAGGGCTTTGACAAATTTGACTCTAAATTTATTATGGAAAATGGAAATTAGATGGGGTCATGTACTTAATAAAGATCCTTCATGGATTCATCTTTTAGTGGGTCATATTCCTGATATTTTTGGTGGGTTCTGCAAAACCCAACATAATAATGATTGGGCCATGTTTCGTGGACCAATCAGACCGCCGCCGGAACCACCACCTTAAGGTAATTTTTTTTTAGGGTTTACTAACTTAGAGTTTTTAGATTTTCTTTTTTTTTAGAAATTAATAATAAAAAAAAGAAATAAAAATAAAGGAGGGATTTTTATGCTAAAAGGAGTTTCCACACTTTCCAAATTCAAAATTTTTCTAAATTCCTAGGTTTCCTCATATTCAAAGTCCCTAGGGTCAAAGCTCTTTTCAAAACTTCCAATTCCCTAGGGTAAATTCGTTTTTAACCTAGGGATAGAAGTGGGATTCTAAAAGTTCTTTCCCTTTTATAAATAGCCCTCTTCCACACACTTCCTCCCTCAAACGAAAAACTCATCTCAGATCTAAAAAAATCTTTCTCCAGCGCCGCCACTAAATTTTCCATTTCCCAGTTCTCTCCGATCTGTCGCAGAACCGCGACTCTAGCCGCGCCTCTGCGGCTTTCCTGCAGCATCCTGAGCGCCGCCAGAGTCTGCTCCGATCGATTTTACAAGCTTACGGTCGATCTGGTGCTACCTCCTCATTCAGAGCTTCCTGAACCCACTGCAGAGACCAAATTTCTTCCCCCCACGAATTCCGGGGGTGGTTCGAATTCAAATCTCTCCTTTTTACTGCTTTTGATCTTGATTCATATTATGGCACCATCAATTTTTGTTGAGAAAGATTTTGGGCGGATTTTATGTGATGTGAATGGTTATGGGCATGTATTTTTAGAGAGAATTAGAGCAAGGAATTGGTATTCACTAGTGTACGACCACACTGAGACTGATGCATTTTATTGTCCCGAACTGGTGACCATGTTTTACACGCATCTTGACCAAGCATCGATTGATCCACACATGTACCAGTTCACTGTACACATGCCCACAGGAGACCTACTTGTCACGCTTCCTCTTCTTGAGGAAATCACCTCTGTCCCATCCATCACACAACATAGCGAGCCTCTCCCGTTGATTGAGTATATGACTATTATGGGGGCTCGTTGTACTGAGCAGGATCGTGGGCTCAAAGCCAGCACGACATTTAGAAATATTCACTGCGTTGGACGTTGGATCCAACGAAACATTTTAGGGCTTGACCACACCTCCTCTTTCAACAGACCAGTGTTGCAAATTATACATGATTTAATGACTCGTCAACACTCGATTTGTTTGAATAAGGTCATCTTCCATGCACTTATAGCCAACTCTTCACGCACACGAGGTGCCAAATACTCTCACCCAATCCTGATTACACGTTTGTGTAGGACTTTCCTACCAGCTGATGTATTTGATTCATTCGACCGAGTGTTTGTTGCACCCGAGAGACCTACCAGTTCGTACAATAGTTGTTTGCATGCGGTCTGGACACCTACTGTCCAACCCGAGGATGTACCGGTAGAGTCCTCCTCTGAGGAGAGTTTTGATGCAGAGGATGAACCTGAGTTTTGGAGGCAGGACCCCCCACATGATACACATGCCTTCATGTCCTCCATCTGGAAGGGCATGAAGAGATTTTTAGGGGTCAAGTGAGGCTGAGGAAGAAGATGGAGGAACAATCCTCCAGGTTAGAGGAGCAATCCTCTAGGTTAGAGGGCATTGAGGCGAGGTTGAGAAGGACACAGTCGGCAGGACCCAGTACTACTGCGGGTCCGAAGAGGAGGAGGGAGTGACTTTTTACCTTACCTATTTCATGCATCATTTTTATCTTGCATACATTGAGGACAATGCATGAGATAGGTATGGGGGGGTATGTACTAACATAGGACTTTTTATTTTCTTTATAGGATTTTTATTTTTTAGGATTTTCATTTTTAGGTCTTCCATTTTATTTTTAGATTTTATCTTTTTTTTTCTAGATTTTCCACTTTCTTTTAAGATTTTACCTTTTCTTTTAGAAAAATTAAAAAAACAAAAAATAATAATAATAAAAATAAAAAAATAAAAACTTTTTGAAATAAGAGACAAAGTTTTGATCTATTTTTAAGAAAATTAAGATGTATCTTAGAAATTAAGAAAGCCTTAATTATGACATCTTAAACTTAGTTGAAATAATAGATCTTGTTTGAAATTATAGGCTAAGTAAGAAAACTTGGTGAGATATTCTTATCTTGAATTTTTTGCCTTAGATGGTATGCACTTCACACTTACACATTTCTTGGGATGGAGACAAAGACCAAAAATGCCATATAAATAAAAAAAAGAGAGAAAAAGAGAAATATATATATATATATAAATAAAACATCACCTATTAAGCTGGAGAATTGTGCCTCAAGAAGCATGATTATTCACGCCTAACGGTGGTAAAGGAAATAAATAATCCCCCTTAGTTATGTGGCCTTTTTTACTCGAGACCTTAAACCCGAGGGATGTTTTCTCATCTGGTGCCCTAAGACCGTCTGGTTTGGGAGTCATCGGTTAAAGGCTCGCTACAAGGGTAAACTAGAAAGCCTAGACTAAGGGAAGAAAAATAAAAGAAAAAGAATATATATATAAATAAATAAATGGCTTGATGGTTGGAGTTGAAATCCCAGAAATCTTCACGAGCACGGTGTGCATATTATCTAGGTTTTATGAAAGATAAAATATTCAATCCAATTTTGAATTCTTACCTTAATTGAAAACAAGATCTTGCATGGAGACTAAGTTTAAGGAAGAATGATTATAGGTGGACTTATGACCTAGGATCACTTACATTTTTGCAAAAAATAGTTCGTAAATATGTCTCTTGTTCAAAATGCGTTTTCAAAATACTAACATTTGTCTTCTTTCTTTATGGATTTTGTGGGTGCAATCCGCTGAAAACCCTCAGGAGACAACACTCCTCCTCTAGGGTAACCTAGAGGTTTAACGGCTTGTTGCACGTGCTCAGTGCAATCGCGTCACCTGCGAAAGTGGTGTAATAAAATTGGTAGTATAGTTTTTCTTTTCTTTGTTTTGCTCGGGACGAGCAAAAGAATAAGTGTGGTGGTGTGATTGATACACAATATTGCATATTTTACCATATCATTCCCATGCATTTTAGCAAATAAATAAATGATTTTTACTCATCTTCTCTATATATTTACAGGTCCATAACTGAAATGAGAGAAAGCCCAATAATCCTTTAATTAGCAATAATTAAAGTGATTTATTCAAAGCCCAAGATAGAGCCCAAGATTTGAATTTGGATTCAGTTACGATCTGCGCGCCAATTGAAGATTCCAGAAGGTCCAAGTGGCTGAACAAACTCGTAACAACCCACAACAGAAATCAGTTGCACAACTGAATCCGTTTGGCCGCGCCTTGCCGCGCGCGCGGGGCAGATCTGGGGCCGTTGAGCCCCAGATTCTGCCAGCTGGTCCCTCTTCTGGAGAGTTCTCTCTGCAGCCTATAAACACAGCACTTGGACCTGCGAGCAAAGACTGAACAGAGAAGAGAGGAGAAATTGTTAGTTGTTGTAATTTTCATAGATTTTTCTCTAGGTTTAGTTCTTTAGTCCCTCTTCTCCTTCCCTAGATACTTTGTAAAAGAGAGAGATTGTGAGAGAGAGAGAGAGCTTGTGTAATCAAGGTGTGATAACTTGAAGCAACAAGAATTCATCCATTCTCCTTCCTCTACTTGAGCTTGATTCTAGTTTACTTGCTTTCTTTACTTGCTTGCAATTTACTTCATGCTTTGTTTTACTTTTCTTATGGCTTGTAGCTAATTCTTTCTCCATGTACTAGCTAACCACTAGCCTTGCCATCTTCACTAACTCATGGGTGATTGCTTTATTTCATCTTGCAAGTTGGATGGTCTTCTCTTCCCGATGGGTTAAACCACCCTTCATCTACATGAGAAAGTAATTAGATCAACACGCAAGACAAAACCTACGCCGATGGAGTGACAACATGAGGCACGCCTTCACTATCACGGAGTTTAGTAAGTATTGGTAAGGTAGTAAGGTAAGTTAGTCATGGTTTGTTTTCTACCATTTCATTCTTTCTAGTGTTAACACCAAATCCAATCTTGATTTCTTTCCACTTTCCATCATGAACATATCCATCCATTCTTTCATTTCTTGTTCCATGATTGTTTTATTCCATTAAGCATAGAAGACACTTCGTTTACATTTCTTCACTACGATTCGTAACGCTTCTATCGCTAGCTCTCCCTGAGAATCGACTCGGTATAGCCTTATGCTATAACGGAGATAGGAAAGGATACATCGATACATTTACATAAACCTTTCTCGTCTCAATCAAGAAAAATTGATTGAGACGAGAAAGGTTTATGTAAATGTATCGATGTATCCTTTCCTATCTCCGTTATAGCATAAGGCTATACCGAGTCGATTCTCAGGGAGAGCTAGCGATAGAAGCGTTACGAATCGTAGTGAAGAAATGTAAACGAAGTGTCTTCTATGCTTAATGGAATAAAACAATCATGGAACAAGAAATGAAAGAATGGATGGATATGTTCATGATGGAAAGTGGAAAGAAATCAAGATTGGATTTGGTGTTAACACTAGAAAGAATGAAATGGAAGAAAACAAACCATGACTAACTTACCTTACTACCTTACCAATACTTACTAAACTCCGTGATAGTGAAGGCGTGCCTCATGTTGTCACTCCATCGGCGTAGGTTTTGTCTTGCGTGTTGATCTAATTACTTTCTCATGTAGATGAAGGGTGGTTTAACCCATCGGGGAAGAGAAGACCATCCAACTTGCAAGATGAAATAAAGCAATCACCCATGAGTTAGTGAAGATGGCAAGGCTAGTGGTTAGCTAGTACATGGAGAAAGAATTAGCTACAAGCCATAAGAAAAGTAAAACAAAGCATGAAGTAAATTGCAAGCAAGTAAAAAAAGTAAGTAAACTAGAACCAAGCTCAAGTAGAGGAAGGAGAATGGATGAATCCTTGTTGCTTCAAGTTGTCACACCTTGATTACACAAGCTCTCTCTCTCTCACAATCTCTCTCTTTTACAAAGTATCTAGGGAAGGAGAAGAGGGACTAAAGAACTAAACCTAGAGAAAAATTGATTGAGACGAGAAAGGTTTATGTAAATGTATCGATGTATCCTTTCCTATCTCCGTTATAGCATAAGGCTATACCGAGTCGATTCTCAGGGAGAGCTAGCGATAGAAGCGTTACGAATCGTAGTGAAGAAATGTAAACGAAGTGTCTTCTATGCTTAATGGAATAAAACAATCATGGAACAAGAAATGAAAGAATGGATGGATATGTTCATGATGGAAAGTGGAAAGGAATCAAGATTGGATTTGGTGTTAACACTAGAAAGAATGAAATGGAAGAAAACAAACCATGACTAACTTACCTTACTACCTTACCAATACTTACTAAACTCCGTGATAGTGAAGGCGTGCCTCATGTTGTCACTCCATCGGCGTAGGTTTGTCTTGCGTGTTGATCTAATTACTTTCTCATGTAGATGAAGGGTGGTTTAACCCATCGGGGAAGAGAAGACCATCCAACTTGTAAGATGAAATAAAGCAATCACCCATGAGTTAGTGAAGATGGCAAGGCTAGTGGTTAGCTAGTACATGGAGAAAGAATTAGCTACAAGCCATAAGAAAAGTAAAACAAAGCATGAAGTAAATTGCAAGCAAGTAAAGAAAGCAAGTAAAGAAAGCAAGTAAATTAGAACCAAGCTCAAGTAGAGGAAGGAGAATGGATGAATCCTTGTTGCTTCAAGTTGTCACACCTTGATTACACAAGCTCTCTCTCTCACAATCTCTCTCTTTTACAAAGTATCTAGGGAAGGAGAAGAGGGACTAAAGAACTAAACCTAGAGAAAAATCTATGAAAATTACAACAACTAACAATTTCTCCTCTCTTCTCTGTTCAGTCTTTGCTCGCAGGTCCAAGTGCTGTATTTATAGGCTGCAGAGAGAACTCTCCAGAAGAGGGACCAGCTGGCAGAATCTGGGGCTCAACGGCCCAGATCTGCCCCCGCGCGGGGCAAGGCGCGGCCAAATGGATTCAGTTGTGCAACTGATTTCTGTTGTGGGTTGTTACGAGTTTGTTCAGCCACTTGGACCTTCTGGAATCTTCAATTGGCGCGCAGATCGTAACTGAATCCAAATTCAAATCTTGGGCTCTATCTTGGGCTTTGAATAAATCACTTTAATTATTGCTAATTAAAGGATTATTGGGCTTTCTCTCATTTCAGTTATGGACCTGTAAATATATAGAGAAGATGAGTAAAAATCATTTATTTATTTGCTAAAATGCATGGGAATGATATGGTAAAATATGCAATATTGTGTATCAATCACACCCCCACACTTATTCTTTTGCTCGTCCCGAGCAAAACAAAGAAAAGAAAAACTATACTACCAATTTTATTACACCACTTTCGCAGGTGCGATTGCACTGAGCACGTGCAACAAGCCGTTAAACCTCTAGGTTACCCTAGAGGAGGAGTGTTGTCTCCTGAGGGTTTTCAGCGGATTGCACCCACAAAATCCATAAAGAAAGAAGACAAATGTTAGTATTTTGAAAACGCATTTTGAACAAGAGACATATTTACGAACTATTTTTGCAAAAATGTAAGTGATCCTAGGTCATAAGTCCACCTATAATCATTCTTCCTTAAACTTAGTCTCCATGCAAGATCTTGTTTTCAATTAAGGTAAGAATTCAAAATTGGATTGAATATTTTATCTTTCATAAAACCTAGATAATATGCACACCGTGCTCGTGAAGATTTCTGGGATTTCAACTCCAACCATCAAGCCATTTATTTATTTATATATATATTCTTTTTCTTTTATTTTTCTTCCCTTAGTCTAGGCTTTCTAGTTTACCCTTGTAGCGAGCCTTTAACCGATGACTCCCAAACCAGACGGTCTTAGGGCACCAGATGAGAAAACATCCCTCGGTTTAAGGTCTCGAGTAAAAAAGGCCACATAACTAAGGGGGATTATTTATTTCCTTTACCACCGTTAGGCGTGAATAATCATGCTTCTTGAGGCACAATTCTCCAGCTTAATAGGTGATGTTTTATTTATATATATATATTTTTTCTCTTTTTCTCTCTTTTTTTTTATTTATATGGCATTTTTGGTCTTTGTCTCCATCCCAAGAAATGTGTAAGTGTGAAGTGCATACCATCTAAGGCAAAAAATTCAAGATAAGAATATCTCATCAAGTTTTCTTACTTAGCCTATAATTTCAAACAAGATCTATTATTTCAACTAAGTTTAAGATGTCATAATTAAGGCTTTCTTAATTTCTAAGATACATCTTAATTTTCTTAAAATAGATCAAAACTTTGTCTCTTATTTCAAAAAGTTTTTATTTTTTTATTTTTTATTATTATTATTTTTTGTTTTTTTTAATTTTTCTAAAAGAAAAGGTAAAATCTAAAAAGAAAGTGGAAAATCTAGAAAAAAAAAAGATAAAATCTAAAATAAAATGGAAGACCTAAAAATGAAAATCCTAAAAAATAAAAATCCTATAAAGAAAATAAAAAGTCCTATGTTAGTACATACCCCCCCATACCTATCTCATGCATTGTCTCAATGTATGCAAGATAAAAATGATGCATGAAATAGGTAAGGTAAAAAGTCACTCCCTCCTCCTCTTCGGACCCGCAGTAGTACTGGGTCCTGCCGACTGTGTCCTCCTCAACCTCGCCTCAATGCCCTCTAACCTAGAGGATTGCTCCTCTAACCTGGAGGATTGTTCCTCCATCTTCTTCCTCAGCCTCACTTGACCCCTAAAAATCTTCTTCATGCCCTTCCAGATGGAGGACATGAAGGCATGTGTATCATGTGGGGGGTCCTGCCTCCAAAACTCAGGTTCATCCTCTGCATCAAAACTCTCCTCAGAGGAGGACTCTACCGGTACATCCTCGGGTTGGACAGTAGGTGTCCAGACCGCATGCAAACAACTATTGTACGAACTGGTAGGTCTCTCGGGTGCAACAAACACTCGGTCGAATGAATCAAATACATCAGCTGGTAGGAAAGTCCTACACAAACGTGTAATCAGGATTGGGTGAGAGTATTTGGCACCTCGTGTGCGTGAAGAGTTGGCTATAAGTGCATGGAAGATGACCTTATTCAAACAAACCGAGTGTTGACGAGTCATTAAATCATGTATAATTTGCAACACTGGTCTGTTGAAAGAGGAGGTGTGGTCAAGCCCTAAAATGTTTCGTTGGATCCAACGTCCAACGCAGTGAATATTTCTAAATGTCGTGCTGGCTTTGAGCCCACGATCCTGCTCAGTACAACGAGCCCCCATAATAGTCATATACTCAATTAACGGGAGAGGCTCGCTATGTTGTGTGATGGATGGGACAGAGGTGATTTCCTCAAGAAGAGGAAGCGTGACAAGTAGGTCTCCTGTGGGCATGTGTACAGTGAACTGGTACATGTGTGGATCAATCGATGCTTGGTCAAGATGCGTGTAAAACATGGTCACCAGTTCGGGACAATAAAATGCATCAGTCTCAGTGTGGTCGTACACTAGTGAATACCAATTCCTTGCTCTAATTCTCTCTAAAAATACATGCCCATAACCATTCACATCACATAAAATCCGCCCAAAATCTTTCTCAACAAAAATTGATGGTGCCATAATATGAATCAAGATCAAAAAGCAGTAAAAAAGAGATTTGAATTCGAACCACCCCCGGAATTCGTGGGGGGAAGAAATTTGGTCTCTGCAGTGGGTTCAGGAAGCTCTGAATGAGGAGGTAGCACCAGATCGACCGTAAGCTTGTAAAATCGATCGGAGCAGACTCTGGCGGCGCTCAGGATGCTGCAGGAAAGCCGCAGAGGCGCGGCTGGAGTCGCGGTTCTGCGGCAGATCGGAGAGAACTGGGAAATGGAAAATTTCAGTGGCGGCGCTGGAGAAACATTTTTTTAGATCTGAGATGAGTTTTTCATTTGAAGGAGGAAGTGTGTGGAAGAGGGCTATTTATAAAAGGGAAAGAACTTTTAGAATCCCACTTCTATCCCTAGGTTAAAAACGAATTTACCCTAGGGAATTGGAAGTTTTGAAAAGAGCTTTGACCCTAGGGACTTTGAATATGAGGAAACCTAGGAATTTAGAAAAATTTTGAATTTGGAAAGTGTGGAAACTCCTTTTAGCATAAAAATCCCTCCTTTATTTTTATTTCTTTTTTATTATTAATTTCTAAAAAAAAAGAAATCTAAAAACTCTAAGTTAGTAAACCCTAAAAAAAAAAAAATTACCTTAAGGTGGTGGTTCCGGCGGCGGTCTGATTGGTCCACGAAACATGGCCCAATCATTATTACGTTGGGTTTTGCAGAACCCACCAAAAATATCAGGAATATGACCCACTAAAAAGATGAATCCATGAAGGATCTTTATTAAGTACATGACCCCATCTAATTTCCATTTTCCATAATAAATTTCAGAGTCAAATTTGTCAAAGCCCTTGTCCCAGAATGATGTATGAAATGTCAGAACAGTTGACTTGGACTCAGGAAGAACTGACTCAGGAAGGTGACTGAAATCAAGTAAAGGTTCAGGAGTCAAAGTGAATTCTGAAATTGGGTCCAAGTCAAGAAATGGAAACTCAAGTCCACATGTATTGTCCAACAATGGAATGTGAATATCAAAAATAGGTGATTCAAGTTCAGGAGGGATGGGAATCAAAACTGACTCTAAAATGTTGCTCAAATTGGGTAACATAATAGGAGTCAATAATGATTTAGGAATTTGAATTAGATCACAAGTTTGAGAGTCAAAGTCACATTCCATATTGAGTTCAATTCCACAAAAATGAGAACTTGCCAATTTATCAATAGGATCTTCAAAAAGGTATAATTGGTCAAGTTCGACATGATCCTTAAAGATGGGTGATTCAACTTCATTGTGAATTGGGAAAGGATCCAATGTCGACTCCGGGAAAAGATTGAAATCAGGTAAAGATACCGGAGTCATTATTGAATCAGAAAGAAGGATCGAATCACTAAGTTGGGGTTCAAGATCATATTCTTCATGGAGTTCAATTCCACAAAAATGTGAACTTGCCAATTTATCAATGGGACTTTCGAAAGTATGGAATTGGCCAAGTTCAGTATGATCATCATAAATGATTGGTGATTCAATTTCAAAATGGACTGGCACTGGATCCAATACTGACTCGGAAAATGAAGTGAAATTATGTAAAGACACCGGAGTCATTATTGAATCAGGAAGGAAAATTGAATCATCAAGTGAAATTTCAGGATCATATTCACACTCAAGTTCAATTTCAGGAAAAGGAAAACTTGCCAAAATGTCAATGGGATCTGAAGGTTGGACAAGTTCAGTTGAGTGTGCTGAAATAGAATCTGGACTTCCAAGACTACATGACTCTTTGGTTTTAACAGAGTGGCTAGTGACATTAGAAATATGATGAGAATGAAGAGTTTGGATCATCAAATCTATGTCACGATTTCTAGCATTTTGATCATGAGTCATGTCTTCAAGCATCTTTCCATAATTGATGATTTCATTATTTTGATGAAAAGATGAAGTATTGTCTTGGAAGTGATATTGAAATTGTGAGTCCATCAGATTTTGGGATTTGTGTTTGGACTCACGCAAGAATTCCTTACTCGTTCCCCAAGCAGATGGTTGTTCATTATAATAAGGTGGAACTGAGTAAGACTCTTGAAAATACTGTGGAATTGGAGGGGCAAATGTTTCTTGAAGTTGTTGCTCGACCCTTTGAAGATTGGCTTCTATACTCCTTAGTAACTCAGATTTTTCTTCCATTGGTGGTTCAGAAAAAGGAGTATATGAAGCGGAGTCAGGAAATGAATACTGTGGATACGGTGAACTAGATGGATATGATGGACAAGGAGGTTGATAATTAAACTCGGGGGACTGGAATCCCCATGGACTCTGTGACGAGTTGAAATCATTATGGAAAGTATAATTATTAGATGGGGGGTATGGGTCATATTGATTCGGATAAGGCCAACCTGGTGTATTTGGTTGGTGCATATTAGAAAACACCGGGTTGGAATTATCCGAATAGAATGGAGATTGTGTGAAATATGGATTATTATTAGGATGGAAAGAATTGTTGAATGCCATATCACACAAAAAATCACAAACAAAAAGAAACAAACAAAATAATAAAAAGAAAAGAAAAATCAAAACCAAGCCAAAAGAATGGTTGACCTAGACCTAGACGACTCCTAACTGATTAGACCGTCCACGGGAGGTTTAGTGTAGACTTTGACCACAGGCTAATCAGCCAGGTAAGGGCAAGGTTGTTGGGAAGTTTTCCGTCAAAGACGTTCCTTAATTAAGAAACCAACAACCTTCGGGCTTTCGGCCCTCAATCCCTTTCCTAGACACTGATTTTGCAAGAGTAAAATTTCAACACTTTTCCCCCTTAGGATAATCTCCTAAATGAGTCCGAGATGTCCCTAGGGCCAACGTCTATTTTTTTTATTAAATTAGGCTTGAATTAGTGAGTGCTGGGATGGTGGTTTTTGGGCTAAGGAAAGGGTAATGAAATCCCCCACCTTATCTTATTTATGGGTTATGCCCTTAAAAATGAATTGTGCAAGTGTACAAAAATATATAACTAGAATTCACTCAAAGCATGAAAATCAAGTAAGAGATGATTCCTAGTCTACATGCAATGCAAAACGTACCTTGCCTCCAGCACTCTTCAACAGTAAAAGTAAAGGAATTGAAAAGACACGTGCCTAGAAATGCAAATGTCTAATCAATTTTTAACTTTTCAACCAAATTTTTTACTGTTGATTAAATTAGCAGCTATATGGTGAAAAATACAGGAATTCAAGTATAGCAGAAGCTGTATTTTGCAGAATCAGAGCCCCTGCAGAAATTAGGTCAGTAGTCAACTCAGGATTGCCGCAGATCCGCGGCAAAAACCAGTATTCTGCGGCAAAACTGAGGGATCCTGGTCTCTGCTTTCGAGAGCAGAGGCCCAGGTCCACTTATATGTCACTGCAATTAAAATTTTCCTGTTCTTCAACCTGTAACCTGCAACAGAGAAGAAGATTCGTTTAGTTCTTCACTTTAAAGAAAATCCGTTGCTATCCCGGCAACGGCGCCAAAAATTGATTGAGACGAGAAAGGTTTATGTAAATGTATCGATGTATCCTTTCCTATCTCCGTTATAGCATAAGGCTATACCGAGTCGATTCTCAGGGAGAGCTAGCGATAGAAGCGTTACGAATCGTAGTGAAGAAATGTAAACGAAGTGTCTTCTATGCTTAATGGAATAAAACAATCATGGAACAAGAAATGAAAGAATGGATGGATATGTTCATGATGGAAAGTGGAAAGAAATCAAGATTGGATTTGGTGTTAACACTAGAAAGAATGAAATGGAAGAAAACAAACCATGACTAACTTACCTTACTACCTTACCAATACTTACTAAACTCCGTGATAGTGAAGGCGTGCCTCATGTTGTCACTCCATCGGCGTAGGTTTTGTCTTGCGTGTTGATCTAATTACTTTCTCATGTAGATGAAGGGTGGTTTAACCCATCGGGGAAGAGAAGACCATCCAACTTGCAAGATGAAATAAAGCAATCACCCATGAGTTAGTGAAGATGGCAAGGCTAGTGGTTAGCTAGTACATGGAGAAAGAATTAGCTACAAGCCATAAGAAAAGTAAAACAAAGCATGAAGTAAATTGCAAGCAAGTAAAGAAAGCAAGTAAAGAAAGCAAGTAAACTAGAACCAAGCTCAAGTAGAGGAAGGAGAATGGATGAATCCTTGTTGCTTCAAGTTGTCACACCTTGATTACACAAGCTCTCTCTCTCACAATCTCTCTCTTTTACAAAGTATCTAGGGAAGGAGAAGAGGGACTAAAGAACTAAACCTAGAGAAAAATCTATGAAAATTACAACAACTAACAATTTCTCCTCTCTTCTCTGTTCAGTCTTTGCTCGCAGGTCCAAGTGTTTGTATTTATAGGCTGCAGAGAGAACTCTCCAGAAGAGGGACTAGCTGGCAGAATCTGGGGCTCAACGGCCCCAGATCTGCCGCGCGCGCGCGCGCAAGGCGCGGCCAAACGGATTCAGTTGTGCAACTGATTTCTGTGTGGGTTGTTATGAGTTTGTTCAGCCACTTGGACCTTCTGGAATCTTCAATTGGCGCGCAGATCGTAACTGAATCCAATTCAAATCTTGGGCTCTATCTTGGGCTTTGAATAAATCACTTTAATTATTGCTAATTAAAGGATTATTGGGCTTTCTCTCATTTCAGTTATGGACCTGTAAATATATAGAGAAGATGAGTAAAAATCATTTATTTATTTGCTAAAATGCATGGGAATGATATGGTAAAATATGCAATATTGTGTATCAATCAACACACAAACAACACAAGCATATAAACGATATGGCAATATGATGCAATGCTCAAAGTATAAGAGAGAGAGTTAGAGATAATGGATCAATCGCAAACACAAATAATTTGTTTCAAGGTTCGAGCCACTGCTCTACGTCCCTACCTTCACACAGAAGGATTTCCACTATCTCGTTCACACAGGACTTCCCACACAGGGAACATTAACTGAGGATTTGGGGCAAGACAATCACTGAGAGTACACAACTCCTCTCTCAACCAAATACAACCTCTCACAGAGGTTAGGCACAAAGCCACACAAACACCACCTCACACAAGAGGGGTAGGCACTTAGCCAATACAACACAATCACCTCACACTTGAGGGATTCTAACACAAACTCCACCTCTCACTAGAGGGAGCTAAACACAACAATCTCCACCTCTCACTAGAGGGAGCCAACCACAACTTCACCTCTCACTAGAGGGAGCCAAACACCACTTCCACAATCACCTCACAATAGAGAGATACCAAAACAATCACCTCTCACTAGAGGATATCACAAGGATGGAAGTTTATAACTTGGTGGTCCATCTTAACCACAAACAATTCTTTTCCACAAAAACAATGATCCTATAGAAAGGATAGAATGATATAGCTCAAGTGTGAAAAATTAAGATGTTGGAAAACAAATCACAAGGAAAAATACTTGGGAAAACAACTTAGGATTGATAGAAATGAAGATCAAGGCAAATATCCCAAATCTATATTTTTCTTTGATTTTTCCAACTCTTGAAAACAAATAAAGATGATCTTTAAAAACCAACAAACTCTTTTGAAAACTTGCTTTTAAAAACACTAAAGAGTAGAAAATTTTTGGCTCAAAAATTCTTCACCAAATCCTCTCTCAAATGGGGTATTTATATCCCCAAAACAGATTTGCCCGTTGGCTGCAGACTAGGCCAGAATTGGCCTTCCGGTCGACCGGCCGGTCGATCGGCCAACGGTCAAAAATTTGACCGTTGAGCCTGCCGGTCGACCGCCCGGTCGACTGTACCAATCCAAAGAGCAAATTGCTCTCTGGCCGATCGACCGCTCGGTCGACCTGCCTTGCTCACTGTCGACCGTCCGGTCGACCGCCCCCACCCGAGAGTGGGGCACTTGCAGTCGGTCGACCGTCTGGTCGACCGGCCCAAGTAGCTGGTCAGCGTGCACAACCTTGTGCACGTCGGTCGACCGACTCTGGGCCCGGTCGACCGGTCCGGTTGACCGCCAGAGCCTGGTAGGCAGCATTAAGGGACTAAAAACTTGGGTTTTTAATATCCTAAAAAATCCCATAAAATCTCTAAAAATCCACAAAAATAAGTTCAGTAAAATACTTTGATATATATAAACATGTGTGAAAAATTCAACACATATTTCAAACTTTTTGAACCATTTTTGTGTTATGAAAATTTTGCCGAAAACCAAATTCGTATTTTCTAAACCTTGAATTTTTGAATTGAAAATTCGTTTTGTCCAAAACTCATCCAAACATAAAAACATGATACTTAAACAATTTGAAGCATGTTGTATATGGATATAATCCAATATACATGAAAGATATATATCATAGTTTTTTACAATAATTCCAAAAACAAGTTTTGTTAAAATACAAAACCTAAATACATGAATAGGCATATCAAAATATGTTTGTCTAAGTATATGAAGCATACATGTATATAGAACAAATCTAATATACATTAAACCATATAAATTTGTTTTGATACTATCTATTCATGAAAACTAAGATCGGTTAAATCAAAAACCGAAAACCAATAAACATGAAACTTAAACAAGTGTGTGTGTTGTGAACTTGAGCATATCATACTATCTAGGCTTTACAAATGGATCTAAAAACAAAAACTAAACTATGTATCGAAGTCTTCTTAACGAACTCTGTCTTCAAATCGACTCGATCCAAACCGTGATCCACTGAGCTTGACTCCAACGAGTGCTAGATATGACTTTGTCGCTCGGGCTCTTGAATCACCATGTGAGAAGTTCCAAAATACCTTTGTTGAAGCTAATCACCTACTAATATCTTGGTTAAGTATCTGAAACTAAACATCACAAGATTATTAGTAAACATAACTACATGAGTTAATCATTATCAAAGCTACAGTGGAAGGCCTCTGGGCCAACAATCTCCCCCTTTTTGATGATGACAAAACTCATGGAGTTATATATGCATGGATTAAAGTTAAGCTTCAAGGAAGCTCCCCCTTAACTCACGCATAGTAATAATCATAAGATATATGCAATGAATACTAAACATGAATATGCATCATCATGCATGAATCAAACATATGTTTCAAAAACCATCTCTCCTTTTGTTTTAAACTCTCAAATCAAATCATTTTTCTCATATACATAAAACTCAATATATGCAAGAACACAAATATGCATATAAAACTCAAAATCTTTCTCCCCCTTTTTGTCAATCATGAACAAAGGGGTCAAAGAAAACAATATTCTCCCCTTTTTGTCTTAAACAAAAAAAATATCAATAAGGGGTGAAATCAAAAACAAAACTTTCTTGATACCAATTGAAAGAAAAAATATATCAATTGAGTGCATCATGATATTAATGAGATATACCAATTGAAAGTACATAATTGAAAGTACACAATGTGGTATATAAAACGAATATAGATTTAAATACCAATTGATACCAATTGTAAATAAATTCCAATTAAATACCAATTGTAAGTAAATAAATCATTTTTAGCAATTCAACCAAACATTTTGATATCAATAAAACATACCAATTGAAAGTAAAACTTATAGGTAATCTTGATATCAATTTATAAAGATTAGTACCAATTGAAAAGTAATTTCTCATTAAAGGCATATGATACCAAAAATAATCAATATCCTTTTTTTTCCAATCATTTTTAACATAAAGTGTGGGAGTAGAATACCAAAGTCAATTGAAAGGTGAAATATCAATTGAAAGTATAAACATAAATTTTCTCCCCCTTTATGAAATACCAAATAAAATGATACATAAGTTTGTATATGATACCAATTGAAACATAGTCAATTGAAATAAAATAGTAATTAAAGAAATCAAGCTTAGCATAGCCAAAATTTGTGCTCAAAGATATAGAGATATAGTAAGCACAAATAAAGCATATATATGTATGTAAAATTAATACCCAATCGAAATTGATACTATTTGAAATTGAAAGCATACATATATAAAATATATATGAGTATACAAAAAGAATGTCAATAGTGATACCAATTGAAAAGATCCAATGATACCAATTGAAAACATAATAAGATCAAGTGTATATCTCATATTAACTTTTCACCCTATCATGCACATGTTTAAAAGGATTTTCAATAAGATGCATACAAGGCATGGTCGCCCAGCCAACAGCCCATAAATGGAAAGGGTTTTCAAAAATAGATTTGAAAAATAGAATATGTTTGAAAACTCTTCCAAAATGAAGAATACGAACTAGTTATAAGAAAAATTTTGAAAATTAGTACGAAATCCTTCAAGTAAGGAATAAAACAAAAATAAATTTCAGGAAAAATATGTAAAATCACATAATCACTAAACACTCAAAAGATATAAAGCTCATATATGACTCATGAAAACAAAATCATGAGAAAACAATAAATAAGGTGAGTGTACAAGTGTAATGTGAAACATATAATCATGAAACTAGTCAATTTAGCTCAATTATGAAATTCCTTTTTAAACATGAAAATCATCAAAACGGTTTAATCTTCAAGGCCATATGTATGTCTTGTACAAACTAAAGTATACATACATATCTAAAACATAACGAGCTCACAAATGTATATGCATGAAGGCAAGTGGCTCAAAAGATATATATGTATAACCAATAGTTTGGACAAAATAGACATATACATGATGTTAAAACACAAACATAAAAAAACATGGATAAAATAGGAATACAAGTCAAAATGTTTGAATCATCAAAACTAGACTATACTAGTACATCTAATGGGTACAAATGAGCGTTTAAGTACAAACATGTAATAATCTATTTGTGGCTCATTATTTGTACAAGTATATATCCAAGTCTTAATGAAAACAACATCTAAACAAGTAATCAAAACATGAAGTATGGAAATCAAAACAAAACTCATATGATTATTATGTCAAATGCACATGCATTAGATTTAGGACATACACATTAGTTAAAAATAAATGTGAGAACACAAAGATATAAATTCATATTAAACATGGGTGTCTCAAATAACTAAACATATATATCACTAATCTAAATATCAGACATATAACATACTAATCATGAAACATCAAGACATGCTAAAAATGAATAATATGAAAAGCATGTAAACTTAAATGAGGAGTAAGAGATCGTTACCACAACCTAGAAGGCAACTCTCCAAGTCTCCAAAAAACACGGTGGTCCTCCCACCAAACTCCCCTTGAAAGTGATGCATCCAAATTGTACTCTTTAAGCTCGGAACACATCCACCTCAAGGCACTGACGCTCTCACGTCATACGAGAGCCCACACGTACATCAAATACAATAGGGGTGGTCTTTGGTACCCATACTCTTTTGGGTCCATGGGGGTTAGTTTCTTTCCTAACCCAAACAAATTTAGTTGCTAAATTTACATCATGAACTCTATCATAGCAAAATTTAGTAAGGTGGCCCTTACGTCCACAATGTGTACAAGTGTACATATGAGCATACATCGTGTTGTGTGCATGAACGTGCGAAGCATGTGTATGCCGTGGATGGTGTGCATGCATAGAAGGAATGTGTTTCTTGCGAAACATGAATTCCAAACGTGTATGGTTCTTGCACATTGGCTTAAAGTGGAGCCCAAACAATCCATATTCTTCTTTAACAAATTCATATCATTTTCAATTATAGAAGAAGTGTGGCATGCAATAGGTGAGCTAGATGGTGAAGCTACACTAGCATGGCAAACATGTGAATCAATATCAATTTTCAAAGATTCATTTTTCTTTAAACAAACTTCTAAATCCTTTGAAATTGAATCAATTTTTATTTTCAAAGAATCATTCAAAAGTCAAGTTTTGAAGTTATACCTTTATTTTTCTTTAAAACTTTCTTGCAATCATTTTTAGATTTCAAAAATTCATTTTCCTTTAGGGCTAGGTCTAGTTGAGATTTAAGTGAGTCACGTTCACTAAAAATCTCTTCCTTCTCTTGCAAAACCAAATCAAATCTAGAAGACAAATTTTCATTTTCTATTTTTAAAGCAAAAGTCTTCTTTTTCAAAAGATTATACTTTCTAACAATTTTTCACATACAATAGATAGTTCTTCATTTAAGGCATTGGGATCAACATAGTCATTACTTGAAGAACTAGCATCATCACTATCTAATTGAGATTCCGAATATACCTCAAGGGAGTCATTCCCTTGGACCATGCAGCATTGTTGCTCGGATTCTCCATTAGATTCATCCTCCATTTGAATTGGCAATTGAAGCTTGGAGGAGGTCAACGTGTTCCACACTGCAAAGGCGGAATCACAGTTAGAAACTAAGCACAAATATTCTTTATTAGGCGTGCTTCTAAGTGCCTCAAGGGCTTGTGCATTGGCCTCTATATGCTTGCTATTATCAAGATAGGATTTCTTGGTAGCGGCAAGGAAAACATGCAAGCCTAGGATTTTTAGGTACATGGACATCCTAAATTTTCACATGTCAATGTTGGAGACATCAAACATGGGAGGTGATAAGAAATCCATGAGTGTGTGTAAACAATATATGTGCAAAATGCAAATGATAGATTAGCTAACCAAGATCACACTCCTAGGTGGTTAAACCTAATATCAGGAGTGTAGGCTCTGATACCAATTGAAAGTACACCTAGAGGGGGGTGAATAGGTGTACCGCTAATCTAATGAACTAAATGCGAAAATTAAAACTTAATTGCGACTACACTTAATGCAACCAACGAGTGTAGCTGGATTCCCGGCGAAGGGCTCTGGACTAACTCCTCTTGATTCCTCTGAATAAGAGTTGAGGCACTATATGAAGCTCTCGTGGTTAAGCACAAGTGAGGCACACACAAACAACACAAGTATACAAATGATATGGCAATATGATGCAATGCTCAAAGTACAAGAGAGAGTTAGAGATAATGGATCAATCGCAAACACAAGTAATTTGTTTCGAGGTTCGAGCTACAGTTCTACGTCCCCGCCTTCACACAGAAGGATTTTCACTATCTCGTCCACACAAGACTTCCCACACAGGAAACCTCCACTGAGGATTTAGGGCAATACAATCACCGGGAGTACACAACTCCTCTCTCAACCATATACAACCTCTCACAGAGGCTAGGCACAAAGCTGTTGGCCCAAGGTTACAATCACCCGTGTTTAGTGAGTTTTGATGACTACAAAACATATTAGTTATTTGTACTAATAAAGTTTGTTGTTTAAGTGTGTTTCAGGGTTCTAACCAAACTAGAAGGGTTCTTCCCTAAAGAAAAGTGTTTTGGACTCAAGTCAACTCTTTTTGGGCTCAAGAATCAAGTTTTGAAGATCATATGGTGAAAGCCCTCTTGAAGCACTTGTAGTACTTAGAACCTATGTAAGAAATAGTTTGTTAAAGTTTGAGTTTTGGAAATTTGGCTCTAGGATACACACACATTTTTGTATACAAGTTTTCATAGTTAAAATTTTTTGTTGATTCTAAGTTTTTCTCATGACTTGACAAATATACATGACTCCAAGTTTTACAAAGACATATATCATATTTAAATCATGTATATTCTTTTCATCATAATACTTAGATATCCTTTACTTCAAAATATTTTTTACTACAAAAAATTCCAGGTCCTGCTGCTGTTTTTCTATTTCAGGCAAGACCGGCCGACCGGCCCGGTCGACCGGCGCCTGTACCAGGACGTGCACGTTTGTGCACGTCTGTCGGCCGACCGCCCGGGTCGACCGACTGTAAGCAGTTGCTCTCGGGTTTTCTGGGTCGACCGCCCCGGTCGACCGCCCGAAGAAAACTGTGTTTTCTTTTAGAGGATGGTCGACCCGACCGGTCGACCCGAGCCAACGGCTCTTTGCCAGCTGAGCTGGCGGCCGACCGGCCCGGTCGACCGCCAAGCCTGCAAAAGCCCAACGGCTCTTTCCTCTTTTGTGCAATTCTGAAATCTGTTTTATTGATCTGTTTTAGCAGGCTTTTTTCTGAGGTTTTGGAGAACTTTTTCAGGTCAAATAAGATTAAAATAAATTATTTTTTAACCTATTTCTCTCCCTATAAATAGAAGAGAAGAGTCTCTTACAAAACACCAAGAAAAATCCTCAAGTTTTCATAGTTTTCAAAAGAGAAGAAAAGTGTTTTAAGCTCTTCATTTTCAACTCTTTCTTGAGCTTGTTTTCAGTTGTGTTCTCCAGCAAAAATCATCTCTACAACTGAGTTTTCTCACTACACTTCTTAGAGCCAAAAATCCATTACTCATCCTATAAGGAAGTTGTAAAAGAGTGAGAGTTTGTAAAATAGTTTAGTGATCTTGTTGTGATCACTTTTGTTACTTGTTCCTCTTCTCGTTCTTGTGGAGACACCTCTTCGGTAGAGGTTATTGTACTTGGTGGAGCTCGGTGCTCGGGTCTTCGGTAGACCGTTGTAATCGTCCTCGGTGGATAGTGGAAACCCTTCACGGAGGTGAAGGCGGGGAGTAGAGCGGTGGCTCGAACCTCGAAACAAATACTTGTGTTTGCGATTGTCTTTTGCTCTTGCTCTCTATTTCGCTTTACTTTCAATTGCACTCTATTACTTTAAATTACTTGCTTGAGATCTAGTTTCTTTACCTTGTGTTATTGCCTCTAGTTTGTGATACTTGTGATATATCTTGTGTGAATCTCATCATTGCATATTATTCATTCTTTGTTCGATCAATTCTCATACAACAAGGTTGCATTGCGCACCTCTAACTCATTCAAGGGGAATCAGGAGGAAGGAGTTCAGAACCTCTCACGGGGTATTCGGCTCTTAGTCTTATTTTGAGAGATCGTTGCATCATTCATCCATCTTAGTTTTAAAAAGACTGTTAGATTAGCAATTACACCTATTCACCCCCCCTCTAGGTGTTTTTCAATTGGTATCAGAGCTTGGACTCTAGGAACTTGGCTTAACAACCTTAGAGAGATCCTAATTTTGCTAATCACTTCATTCATTTTTCATACACTCTCACTTTGTAAAAATGGCCGATGGTATTAAGACGCCCCCTAAGTTTGATGGACTTAACTTTCCCATATGGAAGGTTAAGATGACCGTTTTCTTGCAATCTCTAGATAGTCGAGTTGCAAAGGCCGTGACCAAACCCTTTAGTGCACCCCCCGGTGATGAATCCACTTGGTCCGAAATAGAGACTAAAGAATTTGATGCCAATGCTAGGGCTCATTATGCACTCCTTCAAGCCCTTAATGATGATGATATAGCTAGAGTTATTCATTGCAAGTCCGCATATGAAATTTGGACACATTTGCTAGTTACACATGAGGGGACTTCACAAGTGAAGAGGGCTAAAATAGACCTTCTTCGGTCCCAATATGAAAACTTTTGCATGCAAGAAAATGAAACCATAGATAATATGGTTACAAGATTTACAAAGATCACTAATGGACTTTCTTCTCTAGGTGATGCTATCGACAACGATCAAAGAGTAAGAAAGATCATCCGGGCTCTTCCTCCTTCATGGAAGTAAAAGCAACTACCTTGAAGGAACTCAATGACAAGGAGGAGATGGAGCTAATTAGTCTCATTGGGAACCTCAAAACCCATGAGATGGAGAGAAAGGTAAGGGAAGAAATGGCTCCTTCCAAGAAGAAGACATAAGTCTTCAAAAGTCAATCCTCACACTCCGACGAAGACGATGAAGAAGAAGATGACGAAGAGCTCTCACTTCTTGTAAAGAATGTTCGGAGGATATACAATAAGGCTAAATTCCAAGGAAGAAGAAGATGGCAAGAAGAGAGGAAGATTGTTTGTTTTAATTGCAAGAGACCCGGTCACATTGTTGCGGAGTGCCCGGATAAAGTGAAGCCCTCCACCTCAAAGAAGATTCACAAGAAGAAAGCGTTGAAGGCTACGTGGGATTCCGAGAGCGAATCCGAGGAGGAGGTTGACACCGCAAACATGTGCTTCATGGCTAATGAAGGCACAAGTAAGGTAACCCCTAACACTTCTTCTATTAATGATGAACTTTCCATGGATGAGTTAGGAGATGCATTTGTAGAACTATCACATAACTATGATTTTCTTAAGAAAAAGTATTTAAAAATGAAAAAGGAAAATGAATCTCTTACTCATCAAGTTTTTACTCTTTCTAAAGAAAAAGATGAATTATTTTCCACTCTTGTTTCCACCCAAAAAGATTTTGACAAGTATAAGATTTCTTGTAAAGGCAAGTCCCCACTAGTTGATTCTAATGAGATTACCATGCTTAAAGAAAGAATAGACTCATTAGGAATTGTTTTAAAAAATTGTGAGTTTAATAAGAAGAAGATTGAGGCTATATTTCCTAAGAAACAAGCTCCAAAGAAAAATGCTTATCATGCTCATGCTCATGTTCATACCACACAACCTATACATCGTGGCAAACCCCCAAAACATGCTCACACTTCACACTCACATCATGCATTCATGTATAGTAAAGTGTATTCATGTTCTTATTGTGGCCGTAAAGGACACTTAGCTAATTTTTGTTATGATAGACTAAGTGCATCTCATCATAATGTTTGGGTTCGCAACACTAACTTTCAAGGACCCAAGAAAATTTGGGTACCAAAGTCAACTATTTTGCTAAATGATGTAGGTACCATCTAAGGCCCAAAGACGTAGAGGATTGTGGTATCTTGATAGTGGTTGCTCAAGGCACATGACTTGGGACATCAACAACTTTGCAACCCTATCAAGATACCATAAAGGTGGCACCGTCACCTTCGGAGATGATGCCAAGGGTAAAATCATCGGTATTGGTAATGTTAAACTTGGTTCATCCCCTTTAATAGAAAATGTTATTTTAGTTGATGGACTCAAGCATAATCTCTTGAGTATTAGTCAACTTTGTGATAAAGGTTTTGAAGTTGTTTTGATAACATAGCTTGTAGAGTTTTTGATAGACAATCTAATACATGTATATTTTTCGGTTTTCGTGATAACAATATGTACATGATTGACTTGTCTAACTTGTCTTGCAATATTACTTGTTTGAAAGCCCTCGATGATGACTCTTGGTTGTGGCATACAAGATTAGGCCACATTTCATTTGACCATATATCTAGGTTAAACACAAAGGAAATGGTGAAAGGTATTCCTTGTTTGAATTTAAAAAGGACCGAGTTTGTGACGCATGTCAATTTGGAAAACAAACTAAGTCTTCTTTCAAGTCAATTAAGGATATCATGACATCACGTCCTTTGGAGTTGATCCATATGGATTTATTTGGTGCTTCTCAAACTAAAAGTCTAAGTGGGAATCGGTTTGCATTTATTTTGGTTGATGACTTTTCCCGTTTTACTTGGGTTTTCTTTCTTGAACACAAAATCAAGCCTTTTCACATTTTCAAGCCTTTAAGAAAAGAGTTGAAAAGGAAAAAGATACTTCAATTTTAAGAATAAGAAGTGATAGAGGAGGTGAGTTCATTAATCTACCCTTTACCACTTTTTGTGAAGAACATAGAATTAAGCATGAACTTTCTTGTCCTAGAACTCCACAACAAAATGGAGTAGTTGAACGGAAAAATTGAACTTTACAAGAGATGGCTAGGACAATACTAAGTGAATATGGTCTACCACATTATTTGTGGGCCGAGGCCGTTAATACATCATGCTATATATCAAATCGTGTTTTCTTGTGTAAAAATACTTCAAAACTTCTTTTGAAATGTACTTTTCTAGAAAACCAAATGTTTCATATTTTAAGGTTTTTGGATGCAAATGTTTTGTTTTAAATACAAAAGATAATTTAGGAAAATTTGATGCTAGATCTTATGAGGCAATTTTTGTGGGTTATTCTAATACTAGTAAGGCTTATAGAATCTTCAATAGATCATCCTTGACTATTGAGGAATCTATACATGTTAAGTTTGAAGAATCTAACTTGTTTGTTAAGAATGTTGTAGAAATAGATGCATTGGATGAAGGCTTGGAGAAAGTGACTTTGGAGAATACACCTACTATGGGAGACAAGCCAAAGGATGATGAAGGAAGTAAAGCTAAAGTAGAAGAGGCTCAAGGAAATGAAATTCAATCAATTGAAGTGGAGCCTACTCAATAACTTCCAAAGGATTGGAGATACAATCCTCATCATCCAAAGGACCTCGTCATAGGTGATGTATCTAAAGGGGTAACCACTCGCTCTAAACTTCATGATTTTTGTGGATATTATGCATTTATTTCTCATGTTGAACCCAAGAACGTCCTCGAAGCCGAGGCCGATTCATATTGGTTGCTAGCCATGCAAGAGGAGCTCAATCAATTTGAGCGCAACCAAGTTTGGCACCTTGTTCCTAGGCCCCACGATAGACCAACAATTGGTACTAAGTGGATCTTTAAGAACAAGTTGGATGAATCGGGTAACGTTGTTAGGAATAAAGCTAGGTTAGTTGCCTAAGGTTACACTCAAATCGAAGGAATCGATTTTGAAGAAACCTTTGCACCCGTAGCACGGCTTGAAGCCATACGGATGACACTAGCATTTGCCTCATATAAAGATTTTAAATTGTTTCAAATGGATGTCAAAAGTGCTTTTCTAAATGGTTTTATTGAAGAGGAGGTGTATGTTGAACAACCCCCCGGGTTTGTTGATCCTACACATCCGGATTTTGTGTTTAAATTAGATAAAGCTCTTTATGGTTTAAAACAAGCCCCTAGGGCTTGGTATGAAAGACTTTCCTCATTTTTAATTTCAAATGGTTTTAAGAAAGGTAAAATTGACACAACTTTATTTACAAAACATGTGGAAAATGATATTCTTATTGTGCAAATTTATGTAGATGATATTATTTTTGGTTCTACTAATGAATCTCTTTGCCAAGCTTTTGAATCATGCATGAAGGATGAATTTGAAATGTCTATGATGGGGGAGCTCAACTATTTCCTTGGACTCCAAATCAAGCAAAGGAAGGATGGGATCTTCATCAATCAAGCCAAGTACACAAAGGAACTCATCAAGAGGTTCGGACTTGAAGGCGCTAGAGCGAGCAAAACTCCCATGGCAACAACTACCAAGCTTGATAAGGATGAACAAGGTAAAAGTGTAGATATTAAAGTTTATCGTAGCATGATAGGTAGTTTATTGTATTTGACGGCTAGTAGGCCGGATATCATGTTTTCCGTTTGTCTTTGTGCTCGTTTTCAATCATGTCCTAAGGAGTCTCATTTAGTAGCGGTAAAAAACGCATTATTAAATACCTTAAGGGCACTATTGAAATGGGTTTGTGGTATCCGAAAACCGGACTGTTTGATATGAAGAGTTTTTCGGATGCCGACTATGCGGGTTGTAGGGTAGATAGGAAGAGCACAAGTGGAACATGTCAATTCTTAGGTAATTGTCTTGTATCTTGGTCTTCCAAAAGCAAAATTCGGTAGCCCTATCAACCGCCGAGGCGGAATATGTTGCAGCCGGAGCTTGTTGTGCATAAGTTCTTTGGATGAAACATACTCTCCTCGACTATGATTTACACTTTGATCATGTTAAAATATTTTGTGATAATACTAGTACAATTCACATGACAAAGAATGCAAATCAACATAGTAAAACCAAACACATTGACATTAGATATCACTTTCTTAGAGATCATTATGAGAAAGGTGATATTGATATTGATTATGTTTCTACCGATTTTCAACTTGCCGATATTTTTACTAAACCATTGGATTATGCTAGATTTTCCTTTATTTGTGGTGAGTTGAATGTTTGCATTATGGATTCTTAAAGAAAAATCTCTTTTGTTTTGTTTATTTTGTTTAACCCTTTTTGATGTATGACAAAAAGGGGAGAAAAAGTATAAGTGTGTTTGTTGTTTTGTTTGTTTATTGTGTATTTTGATATATTTAAGATGCATTTGAGTTTTTAACAAAACTATGTGCCTTATGTATTTAGCTCTTCATTGACATTATTGATACATAGCATTATTTGAGGGGAGCTTTCCAAGCTCTTCTTCCATTTTTGTTTAAATAACCTATATGTTTTGTCATCATCAAAAAGGGGGAGATTGTTGGCCCAAGGTTACAATCACCCGTGTTTAGTGAGTTTTGATGACTACAAAACATATTAGTTATTTGTACTAATAAAGTTTGTTGTTTAAGTGTGTTTCAGGGTTCTAACCAAACTAGAAGGGTTCTTCCCTAAAGAAAAGTATTTTGGACTCAAGTCAACTCTTTTTGGGCTCAAGAATCAAGTTTTGAAGATCATATGGTGAAAGCCCTCTTGAAGTACTTATAGTACTTAGAACCTATGTAAGAAATAGTTTGTTAAAGTTTGAGTTTTGGAAATTTGGCTCTAGGATACACACACACATTTTTGTATACAAGTTTTCATAGTTAAAATTTTTTGTTGATTCTAAGTTTTTCTCATGACTTGACAAATATACATGACTCCAAGTTTTACAAAGACATATATCATATTTAAATCATGTATATTCTTTTCATCATAATACTTAGATATCCTTTACTTCAAAATATTTTTTACTACAAAAAATTTCAGGTCCTGCTGCTGTTTTTCTGTTTCAGGCAAGACCGGCCGACCGGCCCGGTCGATCGGCGCCTGTACCAGGACGTGCACGTTTGTGCACGTCTGTCGGCCGACCGCCCAGGTCGACCGACTGTAAGCAGTTGCTCTCGGGTTTTCTGGGTCGACCGCCCCGGTCGACCGCCCGAAGAAAACTGTGTTTTCTTTTAGAGGACGGTCGACCCGAGCCAACGGCTCTTTGCCAGCTGAGCTGGCGGCCGACCGCCCGGTCGACCGCCAAGCCTACAAAAGCCCAACGGCTCTTTCCTCTTTTGTGCAATTCTGAAATCTGTTTTATTGATCTGTTTTAGCAGGCTTTTTTCTGAGGTTTTGGAGAACTTTTTCAGGTCAAATAAGATTAAAATAAATTGTTTTTTAACCTATTTCTCTCCCTATAAATAGAAGAGAAGAGTCTCTTACAAAACACCAAGAAAAATCCTCAAGTTTTCATAGTTTTCAAAAGAGAAGAAAAGTGTTTTAAGCTCTTCATTTCCAACTCTTTCTTGAGCTTGTTTTCAGTTGTATTCTCCAGCAAAAATCATCTCTACAACTGAGTTTTCTCACTACACTTCTTAGAGCCAAAAATCTCTTACTCATCCTATAAGGAAGTTGTAAAAGAGTGAGAGTTTGTAAAAGAGTTTAGTGATCTTGTTGTGATCACTTTTGTTACTTGTTCCTCTTCTCGTTCTTGTGGAGACACCTCTTCGGTAGAGGTTATTGTACTTGGTGGAGCTCGGTGCTCGGGTCTTCGGTAGACCGTTGTAATCATCCTCGGTGGATAGTGGAAACCTTCACGGAGGTGAAGGCGGGGAGTAGAGCGGTGGCTCGAACCTCGAAACAAATACTTGTGTTTGCGATTGTCTTTTGCTCTTGCTCTCTATTTTGCTTTACTTTCAATTGCACTCTATTGCTTTAAATTACTTGCTTGAGATCTAGTTTTCTTACCTTGTGTTATTGCCTCTAGTTTGTGATACTTGTGATATATCTTGTGTGAATCTCATCATTGCATATTATTCATTCTTTGTTCGATCAATTCTCATACAACAAGGTTGCATTGCGCACCTCTAACCCATTCAAGGGGATCAGGAGGAAGGAGTTCAGAACCTCTCACGGGGTATTCGGCTCTTAGTCTTATTTTGAGAGATCGTTGCATCATTCATCCATCTTAGTTTTAAAAAGACTGTTAGATTAGCAATTACACCTATTCACCCCCCCTCTAGGTGTTTTTCAAAAGCCACACAAACACCACCTCACACAAGAGGGATAGGCACTTAGCCAATACAACACAATCACCTCACACTTGAGGGATTCCAACACAAACTCCACCTCTCACTAGAGGGAACTAAACACAACAATCTCCACCTCTCACTAGAGGGAGCCAACCACAACTTCACCTCTCACTAGAGGGAGCCAAACACCACTTCCACAATCACCTCACAATAGAGGGATACCAAAACAATCACCTCTCACTAGAGGGATATCACAAGGATGGAAGTTTACAACTTGGTGGTCTATCTCAACCACAAACAATTCTTTTCCACAAAAACAATGATCGTATAGAAATGATAGAATGATATAGCTTAAGTGTGGAAAATTAAGATGTTGGAAAATAAATCACAAGGAAAAATGCTTGCGAAAACAACTTAGGATTTGATAGAAATGAAGATCAAGGCAAATATCCCAAATCTATATTTTTCTTTGATTTTTCCAACTCTTGAAAACAAATAAAGATGATCTTTAAAAACCAAGAGACTCTTTTGAAAACTTGCTTTTAAAAACACTAGAGAGTAGAAAATTTTTGGCTTAAAAATTCTTCACCAAATCCTCTCTCAAATGGGGTATTTATATCCCCAAACAGATTTGCCCGTTGGCTGCTGACTAGGCCAGAATTGGCCTTCCGGTCGACCGGTCGGTCGACTGGCCAAAGGTCAAAAGTTTGACCATTGAGACTGCCGGTCGACCGCCCGGTCGACCGTGCCAATCCAGAGAGCAATTTGCTCTCTGGCCGGTCGACTGCTCGGTCAACTGTGCCTTGCTCACGGTCGACCGCCCCCACCCGAGAGTGGGGCACTTGCAGTTGGTCGACCGCCCGATCGACCGGCCCAAGTGGCTGGTCAGCGTGCACAACCTTGTGCACGTCGGTCGACCGGTCTGGTCGACCGACTCTGGGTCCGGTCGACCGGTCCGGTCGACCGCCAGAGCCTGGCAGACAGCATTAAGGGACTGAAAACTTGGGTTTTTAATATCCTAAAAATCCCATAAAATCTCTAAAAATTAACAAAAATAAGTTCAGTAAAATACTTTGATATATAAACATGTGTGAAAAAATTCAACACATATTTCAAACTTTTTGAACCATTTTTGTGTTATGAAAATTTTGCCGAAAACCAAAATCCGTATTTTCTAAAACTTGGATTTTTGAATGAAAATTCGTTTTGTCCAAAACTCATCCAAACATAAAAACATGATACTTAAACAATTTGAAGCATATTATATATGGATATAATCCAATATACATGAAAGATATATATCATAGTTTTTGACAATAATTCCAAAAACAAGTTTTGTTAAAATACAAAATCTAAATACATGAATAGGCATATCAAAATAAGTTTGTCTAAGTATATAAAGCATACATGTATATAGAACAAATCTAATATACATTAAATCATGTAACTTGTTTTGATACTATCTATTCATGAAAACCAAGATCGGTTAAACCAAAACCGAAAACCAATAAACATGAAACTTAAACAAGTGTGTGTTGTGAACTTGAGCATATCACACTATCTAGTCTTTATAAATGAATCTAAAAATAAAAACTAAATTATGTACCGAAGTCTTCTTGACGAACTCCGTCTTCAATCGACTCGATCCAAACCGTGATTCACCGAGCTTGACCCAACGAGTGCTAGATATGACTTTGTCGCTCGGGCTCTTGAATCACCATGTGAGAAGCTTCAAAATACCTTTGTTGTAGCTAATCACCTACTAATATCTTGGTTAAGTATCTGAAACTAAACATCACAAAATTATTAGTAAACATAACTATATGAGTTAATCATCATCAAAACTAGAGTGGAAGACCTCTGGGCCAACAGATCTTGTGTAAGGATAGTCTAGTTTTGAATTGCTCAAGTATACACACACAAGGTTTATAATTTTTGGTTTTCAGTTTAACCAATTTAATTTGAAAAATTTATGTTTACATGGTTTACATCTCAATGGATTAAGTTTTATGATTTATATCTGTGTTAGATTCTATCCACAAATATTAGAGCTTCAATGGTTTATAAAAAATTATTTCTATGAGTTTTGTGCTTCGGTTTAACATGTATACGTTTTCTGTTTTAATATATCATGTGTACATCTTTCGGTATCATGAATGTATTTCACCAAAACAAGTTTACTTTGGTTTATATGTGTATTGAATTTCATCCATATGCATTTATCCTTCATATGCTTAGATAACTTATTTTGATGGATATAATTCATGCGTTTAAGTTTTATTTTTATCAAAAATTATTTTGGTATTTATTGTCAAAAATAAGTATATATCATTTACTATGTGTATTGGATTCTATCCATACACACTATACTTCAAATGTGTTTCAATATTTTATTTTTGTATTTATACAAGTTTATAGAAAAAATTAGATTTCCATTTCAATATTTGGATTTTGAAAAATACGGTTTTTGATTTTTGCCTATATTTTTTTATCGCAAAAATAGTTCAATTGTTTGTAATATATATTGATTTTTGATTACACATATTTGCCCTTCAATGTATTTATATGAACTTAATTTTGTGAAATTTATGAGGATTTATTGGAATTTTTATGGGTTTATGAAGTTGGTTTTTAAACCCTGAAAATTACAGTTTTAGGCTGCTTATAGTCGACCACAGGCTAGCTCGGTCGACCAACCGATCGATCGATGTGCACATGTGCACAAGACCAACTAGAGTCGACCGATCGGTTGACCGACTAGTTCGACCCCACTTTCGGGCTTGGCTCGGTCGACCGGCAACCCTAACAGTCATAAAAATAACCATTGGCCGGTCGACCGGGTAGTCGACTGATAGGCCAGTTTGGCCTGGGTTCTGTCCCTAACGACTAGTTTCTTTTAGCCTATAAATATGGGTCATTTTGGCCAGTTTTTCACATTAGTTTTTAAAAGCAATATTTTCTATCTTTAACTGAGTTTTCGTAGCAAGTTTTAAAAAGTTTTTGGTGCTTCTAAATCTAAATCTCTATTTTGTTTCAAAATTTTGAAAAATCAAAGAAAATTAAGTTTTGAGAAATCTAGTTTCTATTTTTAATTCTATACCATTTCAACAGTTTTCTCCAGAGTTTTCTTTTGTGTTTCTTTTCTAAAATCTTCGTGCACTCACATACTTGAACTCTTCATTGCAAATATATCCTCTAGGATCATTGTATTGTGAGAGGTTTTGTTTGTGGTCTATTGAGATCACCAAGTTATTATTTGTGATTTTTGTGATCACCAAGTTGTAATCTTTCTTTGCTTGGTGCTTGATTTTGTGCCTTCCCTCTTGTGTAGAGGTGTAAGAGTTGGAGTTGTGTACTCCCAATTTATAAATTGTAATTCCTTAGTGGAGATCCCTTTGTGGAATGTCCTTGGTAGACATAGTGAAAATCATTCTGTGTGAAGGCGGGGACGTAGAAACATGTCCTTATGTTTGCGTTTGGATCTCTCTATCTCTCAACTCTCTACTCTTTATATCTTACATTACTATTCTTACTCATATCTATTCATGCTTGATATTGTTTATGTGCACACTAGTATTCAACCAAGAGAGTTATTGAAGCACCTCAACTCTTAGTTTAGAGGAATCGTGAGAAGAAGTTCTACAGCCTTTCCCGGGAAATTCGGCTTCACTCTTGATTATATGTTGTGTGTGTTAACATTTAGTTTTAATTTCGTATTATTTGTCACTAGATTAGCACTACACCTATTCACCCCCTCCCCTCTAGGTGTACTTTCAGTATTAACTAAAGAATTCAGATTTGGGATTGCTGAGTGGTCAGTGGATAAAGAAGCTTATCTCGTGTAACAATATGATTGGCAACTATATGTTGTTAACATTAAACATTCAATAATACGTCCATTAGCTTAATATGATAGCATCAGCAACACCACTAACCACAAAGTTTAGTCATGAACCCTAGTGAGTAGTGAGTGGTCAGTTTAATAGAGGTTATGCGTAATTGGAGATCTCTTGTAAAACTTTGATTGGGAACTTCTAATTTTTATATGGTGGACGGGAAAATATATTAATTAGTTGACATCTTAATGCAGATAGAATCTATCTCGGATTTGGTGGCTTGAGAATCAAGAGAAAAAACCGCTGGGGAATTAAACTAGAATACAAGTAGGATTGATATTTTCTCTCTGTCTCTCGAAACTCCTTCTTTCATTTCATCTATATGTCGGTAGTATCGTATCAAAGTTTGAGTTACATCCCAAAAAAAAACTGGTTTCATTCTCTCTCTCTCTCTCTCTCTCAACCTAGCCCAAGCATTCATCTCTCAGGGAGAGGAGGAGGTCACCGCCAGCCTTCCCTCCTCCTTCCCTTCCTCTAGCCTTCTCTCCCCGCAAAATCCAAACATAGACAGGTCTCTTTTCTTTATTTGTTCTCTTTTCTTTTTTCCCTTTTCCTGTGGGAGAGCTGGATCTGTCCAGAATCGGTGGCGTGAAGGCCGGATCCATCCAGATCCAGCGACGAAAGGCCGGATCTGTCCAGATGCTATGATGAGAAGGCCTGATTCATCCAGATTAAACGGCGAGGAGTCATGAACTGTTCATATTCGGCGAGGAGGAGGATCCGACCATCTCTTGGCTGGATCTGAGCTGAAGGGTGGATCCGATGAGGTTCAGAGCTAAGAGCTTCAGATCCGGCCATCTATTGGCTAGATGTGAGCTGGAGGAGGGATCCGAGAAGGATCTATGCATTCGCTTCAGATCTGGGTGGCCAAATCTGAGATGCCGACATTCAGGAACCACTCCTTGGAGGTTGCGAGTTGCCAACGTATAGGTCCATTAGGGATTATCTTGTTAGATATTGGGCTCATGGAGGGGGAGGTGCTCCTCCGGGCCGATGATATCTTATCAGTGAGCTGTGATCTCGTGGTTGAAGGGGCATAGGATTTTGAGAGAAGATCAGGGGCTTTCACGCTGGTGAGTTCAGATCTCATGGCCAGAGGACTAGGGGATTTTAAAAGAGGAACAACAGACTTCACGCTGGCAATTCCTAGGATGAGACTATGGGATCGGCGAGCTCCAAGATCCGATTGCCTAAGGGCAGAGCCAGTTGCAGGTGATGCAACACGTCCAGTGGTGAACGCGCTGGCAGAGGGGGTGCGAATGGCAGAGGGGGGCCCTGGTGGAATCAGAGGTTGAGACGGGGCCGTACAACTGCGGAGTTTTTGCCCTCGGTGGCAACGAACATGGGGAGTAGGTTGTGGCAATCCACGACAGTTTAGCCTTGGAAGTAACAACTGGGACTTATGGTGGTCTAGCACTTCGTAGGTGGAAAGGAGAAGGTGCCAGAGGAGGCTTGTAGCGGCAGGGGAAGCATTGGTGCCGAAGGAGACACCGGTGGAGGGCGGTTGCAATGCTTGACTTGCCACAGGAGGTGTAACAGTTGCCTCAATTAAAGTATTGTTATTTTCCTAAAATATCATTAGTGCATGCATGATATTTTTGTTTTCTGCGTATAATACGCGTATGGAGTAAACCCGTATTATACGGGTATTATACGGGTACGTATATACAGGTATATACGTAAGTATTTATACAGGTATAAAGATTTCTTCCTTCCCAAGTTTCCTTTTCTCTCTCCAAACTTCTCCAAGCTTCTCCAAGGTTCCATCAAAAATATCTCCATCTCCATGGCAAGTTTTGATTGGTCAAGAGAAAATATCATCCTATTTTGCAAATAAACCCCTCTCTTTTATAATTTTACAAAATGAAAGGACACATGGCAAACTTTTGTGGAGGGACACTTGGCAAAATTCTATGGTAAGATTGAGGCTATAAATAGAGAAAGAGGAAGAGAATTCAACACTTTTTCAAAAAGAACTCTCTCTCTCTTCAAACACTCTCTCTCTAAAGAATTCTCTCTCTCCTTTTTCAAGTAGCAACAACAAGGAAATCAGGCAACAACAAAGCAACAACTACAAATAGCCAAGATCAGCCTTACAAGTGAGTAGAACATACTAAATCTTGGTAATATGATAAGTAGAAATGAGTAAAAAGGAGTAGAAATGAGTAGAAATGAATATGCTATGACATAAGCATGTAGATATGCAAATATTGAGCCTATGTGTGATGTAGGATCATCTGTTTTAATTTCTGTAATTGTTTATTTCCGTTGCTTACAAAATTATGATATTTTACATATCCTGCATATTGATATGATATGATGATATATGTGTTTGTGTGTTTTCGGAGGAAGGGACCGGGTTGAACCGGAGGAGTAGAAGGGGAGAACATATGTGTATATATGTTTGTAATTGCGTTTGTGTGTTTTCGGAGGAAGGGACCGGGTTGAACCGGAGGCGTAGAGGAGGGAAACATATGTGTATATATGTTTGTATTTGTGTTTGTGTGTTTTCGGAGGAAGGGACCGGGTTGAACCGGAGGCGTAGAGGAGGGAAACCTATGTGTATATATGTTGTGTTTGTGTTTGTGTGTTATCGGAGGAAGGGACCGGGTTGAACCGGAGGCGTAGAAGGGGAGAACATATGTATATATGTTTGTGTATGTGTTTATGGACATGGTAGAAGTCCTAGAAAATAATCATGTAAAGATATCTATTTCAGATCTGAAATAGAGTCTTAAACAAGCTGTTTTATGTGAATTAGTCGACTAAGTCCAGGAATTAGTCGACTATAGGTGTAATATTTGAGGCAGAGAACTGCTGATATAGCAGTATTAGTCGACTACAAACAGACTGTAGTCGACTAAATCTCAGAGGCAGAGTGTAAACAGAAGTTAGAAATCTGTTTTTCACAGTTTTAGTCGACTAGGACCTACTACCAGTCGACTAATAAATTCCTTTAGTCGACTATACCAAGAGGGTAGTCGACTATAGATGATTCACAGAAAGTAACACCATTTTTCACAGTTTTAGTCGACTAGAGGAAACTTCCAGTCGACTAGTCATAGTGAGTCGACTATACCAGGAAGGGTAGTCGACTACAAAAGTCCCTGTTTGACCAGTAAAGAAGCAGGTACGTATGAAGCAGTTTTAGTCGACTATAGATTAAGAGTTAGTCGACTTACAGTCAGTATTAGTCGACTATAAGAGTGGCCTAGTCGACTAGTAAGGCATTGTTCTGTGTTCTGTTTTGGTTCATGGTGGATTTTGAGATCCAATAAAAAATAGTATATCTATACTCATGTCAACTGGATGACTTAACCATGTATGTCTACCTGCTAAGTGCATTTAAATATTGTTTTACTCACTGAGCCGTCAAGCTCACTCTATTCTAACTCACTACAGGCTTGGACAAAGGCAAAGGTCCTGCTTAAGGGCAGTGGCGCGGACATTACCACCAGTACCTCAGCAGTAGGAGTTACTTTTGTTAGATATATATATGTTTTGTATAAGCATGCTTATGTTTAGTTGTGTTTCAACCGTGGCATGTAAATATTAAAGAACTTGGTGTTGGACTATTCTTGTATAAACATATGTATTGAGATGATAATGAAGACTGTATTCTTATGGATTATAGAACTATGGATGTTAGTATGATAAGTCTCAAATAGATAATACATGTTATCTGATGTATGTATTTTTATACTGATGGGCCCCATGCTTGGATTATACGAGATGATTATGTTAAATGGAAAATTTTTAACTGGGACCGTTACAATTGTATCAGAGCAATGGTTTAGATGTAGAAGTAGTAAGAGATGATGAAATTGTTAGGTTGTTACATATAGACGTGTGATTATAGTTAAGTAGCGGGTCTTATATGATAAGAAGTATAGATATAAGTGTGTCCAATTATATTGATTTTTGATGATAGTCATATGATTAAGATGATTTCAGGGACTTGAAATTGATATGTCCGTTTTGTTTACATATAGATGGGAGACTCTGATATATTCTGGTCAGCCTCTAATTCCGACAGCTCGAGTAAGAGCTGGATAGCGTACTCGATGGACTGGGGATATGAATCAGATGAAACTGACCCTGCAAAAATGATTATGCCCCTGAACTGGATAGATGGTGAAGAGGTCGAGTCACAGGCATCTAACAAGCCTGAACCTACCCCGGTTGACACAAGTAGTGTCATAGGAGATTCGGTTGAAGTATCAGTAGTGGAGCACTCGAGTACGATTAAGGAAGAAACTCGAAGGGGCTTTAATTATGGAGGTGTCTTTTGGAACGAGACATGGGAAAAAGACATGGATCTATATGATGACTTAGATGACTGGCACTGTGCCGGGGATGAGTCATCGGAAGAAGACCCCGAAGAGGAAGACCCCGAAGAGGATTTGGATAATAACAACAATACTAGCAAGGATCCTAGTGGGGATACCCCACCCTGTGAGGTGTGAATCTTATAACTGGCACTTTTGATGTATTTATGTATATAGGCCTAATATGTTAGATAATGGATATCCGTAGGGTTGTTGTATGTACCCTGGCATATATCTTATGAATGCGCAGGAAGTAGTCCGGATATTCCAGAAGGCAGGCATGTCGGAATGACACTTTTGTATCCATGATGGATGTAACTATATATACATATATAACAAGTTGTTGTTTCACAAGTGACATTATTAGTATGAGTATATGAGAAAAAGTTTTATCCCTACTTAATCTATACTGTGTAATGTGTTGATAAGACGCCCTTATATTCATATAGGGCGAACGCATGGATTTGAACCAACCACTACCTGAGGATACCCTGTCACTCGATACGACACATTATAGCGAGATGGGGAGCGCGCACCCCGCGAGTAATAATGAAGACTCTGAAGCTCGAATAAGAGTGAATGAGGAAACTCCGGGGGTGATGCCGGAGTGGCTCGCGCAATTAGTGAACAGGGCAAGCAACAACAACTCCCACCGAGCACTGGAGCAGTTTCAGAAAATGAAACCGCCCGTATTCGAAGGGAAGGCGGACCCTTTACAAGCCGAAGCTTGGCTTCTACAAATAGAGAAGATTCTGGAAGTCATGAGTTGCACTGATGAACAAAAGGTGTCCTTCTCTTCTTTTATGTTCCAGAAGGAAGCGGAACATTGGTGGAGGGCAGTGAAACTTAGTATGAAGAATACAAGGGAACCAATCACCTGGGAGTTCTTGGTGAACAAATTCACTGAGAAATACATTCCGGAGACAGCCAGAGATAAAATGGCAACAGAATTCTTGGAACTCCGTCAAGATTCTAAGAATGTATCCCAGTATGATCAGAAATTCACTCAGCTATCCAGGTATGCCGATGCTTTGGTTAGGAGTGAAGCAGATAAGGCAAAGAGGTTCGTTAAGGGCCTAAGATCAGATATTCGGGGCCGGCTGATTCCATTACAACTGAGAAATTATCTCCAAGCAGTAGAAAGAGCTTTGGAGGTAGAAATGGACATACAAGAAGGTCAAGGAGAATGGGTGGAGGAAATTCCCAATTCTAAGCGCCCCCGTTATCAAGAACCTCCTATGAAGACGACATCAGGATCAGCCAGTAGCAGAGGATCTGGGTTTAACACCTATAGAGGAGGAGGAGCCAGAGGCGGGAGAATGTGGCTGAGGAACAGAGACACCGCCTCGAAGACACAAACTACCTCTGCGTTCCATCCCAGAGGCTCGGAAGCTCCTTGGTGTCAGAAGTGTAGAATAAATCATTTTGGAAACTGTCTCCCAGACAGGTCTTGTTTTAATTGTGGAGGAGTGGGACATCTAAGGAAAAATTGTCCAACTACGCGTGGAAGCCAAGGATTTAGTAGAGGAAATGGAAGGCCGATCATGAGGACGAATCCTTCCAGAGGACAAGCCAGTAACTCCATGCCACCCAGTAATGCTCCACGTTCTGCTGCAACCCAGTCATCGGTTCAGCAACCTCGGGTGCAAGGCAGAACCTTCGCATTGAACCACCGAGAAGCAATGGCCTCAAATGCAGTGGTGGAAGGTATGATCTCCGTATCAGGACATATTGCTCATATATTATTTGACCCTGGAGCTACTCATTCATTCGTATCTAGTGCTTTTGCTTATAAATTAAATCGAGAATCAAAACCCCTAGGATTTCAATTGGTTGTGTCTACACCTATAGGGGAGAATTTAATAGCCAGCACTAGATATACGAATTGTGAAGTAATAATTGGAGAAATGAAGACCTTTGTTGATCTGATAAAGCTAGGCGAAATGGAGTTCGATGCCATACTAGGAATGGACTGGTTGTCTGCCAGTGGTGCTTATGTGGATTGTAATAAAAAGAGGATTATCTTTAAAATGGAAGGGACTCCAGAGTTTATCTTTGAAGGAGAGAAAGGAAATTATGACATACCTCACATATCAGCCATCAAAGCCACCAAGTTATTGAAACAAGGGTGCCAAGGATTTCTGGTTTCGGTGTTGGATACCACCAGAATTGATGAAGATATTATGACTATTCCAATTGTGAATGAGTTCCCTGATGTATTCCCGGAAGACTTACCAGGGTTGCCCCCAGATCGGGAAGTAGAATTTTCAATCGATGTAATACCCGGTACTGCCCCAATTTCTAAGGCACCGTACCGTATGGCCCCTGCAGAAATGAAAGAACTTAAAACTCAATTGCAGGAATTATTAGACAAAGGTTTTATTCGGCCAAGTATATCTCCCTGGGGAGCACCTGTCCTATTTGTCAAGAAAAAGGATGGGAGTATGAGATTATGTGTTGACTACTGGGAATTGAATAAAGCAACTATCAAGAATAAGTACCCTCTCCCTCGAATTGATGACCTATTTGATCAATTGCAAGGGTCTTGTGTATTTTCCAAGATAGACCTTAGATCGGGGTATCATCAGTTGAAGGTCAAACCTGAAGATGTGCCCAAATCAGCTTTTCGGACAAGATATGGACACTTTGAATTTCTAGTCATACCTTTTGGACTCACTAATGCCCCGGCAGCATTTATGGACCTAATGAATCGGATGTTTCAACCATACTTAGACCAGTTTGTAGTGGTATTTATTGATGATATTCTGGTCTATTCAAAGAGTCCGGAAGATCATGAGGAACATCTTAAGATTGTCCTTCAAATCTTGAGAGAGAAGCAACTCTATGCAAAATTGAAGAAATGTGAATTTTGGCTTGAGCAAGTAGGATTTCTCGGTCATATTATATCCAAAGAGGGGATAGCAGTAGATCCGGTAAAGATTGAAGCAATCCGAGACTGGCCTAGACCCACTAATGCGACTGAAGTTCGAAGTTTCTTGGGATTAGCAGGGTACTATAGAAGATTTGTAGAAGGATTTTCTTTGATTGTGGCACCAATGACCCAATTAACCAGAAAGAATAAGAAGTTTGTGTGGGGAGAAGATAAAGATAGGAGTTTTCAGGAAGTTAAAGCCAGATTAACATCTGCTCCTGTCTTAGTAGTACCTTCAGGGACTGAAGGATTTGTCATTTTTAGTGATGCATCAAAACTGGGATTAGGATGTGTATTAATGCAAAATGGAAAAGTTATTGCCTATGCATCCCGGCAATTGAAGACCCATGAAAGGAATTATCCCACTCATGACTTGGAATTAGCCGCTGTGATCTTTGCTTTAAAGATCTGGCGACATTACTTGTATGGAGTGTCTTGTGAAGTTTTTACTGACCATAAGAGCTTGAAATATATCTTCA
The DNA here is from genome assembly GCA_038442645.1 of Agave tequilana. NCBI lineage: Eukaryota > Viridiplantae > Streptophyta > Magnoliopsida > Asparagales > Asparagaceae > Agave > Agave tequilana. Next base: position 12,656 of record JAVJIF010005923.1, on the reverse strand, counting down.
CACAAAAGGAACTGAACATGAGGCAGAGGAGGTGGTTAGAACTAATAAAAGATTATGATATTACTATTCAATACCACCCTGGGAAGGCCAATGTAGTAGCTGATGCTTTGAGCCGGAAATCAGGAGGAACACTGGCCGCCTTGATGACTCGTCAAGTAAGACTGTTAAGAGACCTAGAAGAGATGCAAATAGAAGTGCGAGTCATTGATTCTTCAAATTCTGGGTATCAACTGAATCAAGTGAGTATCCAAATTAATCTATACGACAAGATCAAAAAGGCACAACAAGAAGATACTCAAATAAAGAAGATGATGAGGAAAGTGCAAGAAGGAGAACTCAAGGAGTTTCACATAGAAGGTGATGTCTTAAGGCTTGGACACAGACTATGTGTGCCAGAGGTAGCAGAGATTAAAGAAGAGATAATGAAGGAGGCTCATAGTACACCTTATACAGCTCACCCCGGAAGCACAAAGATGTATCAAGATCTACGTCATAACTTCTGGTGGGATGGTATGAAGATGGACATTTCCAATTTTGTCCACAAATGTTTAGTCTGTCAACAAGTAAAGGCTGAACATAAGAAGCCCCCAGGTTTGTTAGTACCTTTACCTATTCCTGAATGGAAGTGGAGTCAAGTTGCTATGGATTTCGTCACTGGACTTCCTCGGACGTCCCAAGGACTGGATACAGTCTGGGTAGTAGTAGACAGACTCACCAAATCTGCCCATTTTCTACCTATCCGGATCAATTATTCAATGGAAAGATTGGCTCAGGTATATGTCCGAGAGATAATTAGATTACATGGAGTACCTGAATCCATTGTATCAGATCGGGACCCAAGATTTCAATCCAGATTCTGGAAAAGTTTGTCCAGAGCTATGGGTACTAACTTGCAATTCAGTACAGCAGCCCACCCCCAAACGGATGGACAGTCAGAAAGGACCATTCAAATATTAGAAGATATGTTGAGAACCTGTGTACTGGATTTTGGGGGAAGTTGGGACAACTATCTACCCTTAGTGGAGTTTGCATATAATAATAGTTATCAATCCACTATCGGTATGCCTCTATTTGAAGCATTATATGGGAGGAGGTGTAGATCACCAATCTGTTGGGAGGAAGTTGGGGACAGAAGACTATTTGGCCCCGATGTAATTCAAGAAGCTACAGAGAAGATCAAGCTAATCAGAGAAAGGATGAAAGCAGCCCAGAGCAGACAGAAAGCTTATGCAGATAATCGTCGCAGACCACTAGAGTTTGAGGTAGGGGATAGTGTTTTCCTAAAGGTATCTCCTATGAAAGGAGTGAGACGCGCCGGCAATAAGAACAAATTAGCCCCTAGATATGTGGGTCCGTTCGAAATATTGGATAGGATTGGACCGGTTGCTTATCGTTTGGCCCTACCCCCTGCCTTAGAAAGGATGCACAATGTATTTCATGTATCTCAACTGAGGAAGTATGTGCCCGATCCTGCTCATATCATCTCCTATGAACCCCTGCATATGATAGAAGACATGTCTTACACGGAAGAACCAATACAAATTCTTGATCGTAAAGAGAAGAAATTGAGAAGCAAAAATATTCCCTTGGTCAAGGTTTTGTGGAGAAATCAAAACATAGAAGAAGCCACTTGGGAGCTGGAAGAGGAAATGAGAAAGGCCTATCCGCATTTATTCCAAGGTACGTTAAGTTTCGAGGACGAAACTTTCATAAGGAGGGTAGAATGTAACAGTTGCCTCAATTAAAGTATTGTTATTTTCCTAAAATGTCATTAGTGCATGCATGATATTTTTGTTTTCTGCGTATAATACGCGTATGGAGTAAACCCGTATTATACGGGTATTATACGGGTACGTATATACAGGTATATACGTAAGTATTTATACAGGTATAAAGATTTCTTCCTTCCCAAGTTTCCTTTTCTCTCTCCAAACTTCTCCAAGCTTCTCCAAGGTTCCATCAAAAATATCTCCATCTCCATGGCAAGTTTTGATTGGTCAAGAGAAAATATCATCCTATTTTGCAAATAAACCCCTCTCTTTTATAATTTTACAAAATGAAAGGACACATGGCAAACTTTTGTGGAGGGACACTTGGCAAAATTCTATGGTAAGATTGAGGCTATAAATAGAGAAAGAGGAAGAGAATTCAACACTTTTTCAAAAAGAACTCTCTCTCTCTTCAAACACTCTCTCTCTAAAGAATTCTCTCTCTCCTTTTTCAAGTAGCAACAACAAGGAAATCAGGCAACAACAAAGCAACAACTACAAATAGCCAAGATCAGCCTTACAAGTGAGTAGACATACTAAATCTTGGTAATATGATAAGTAGAAATGAGTAAAAAGGAGTAGAAATGAGTAGAAATGAATATGCTATGACATAAGCATGTAGATATGCAAATATTGAGCCTATGTGTGATGTAGGATCATCTGTTTTAATTTCTGTAATTGTTTATTTCCGTTGCTTACAAAATTATGATATTTTACATATCCTGCATATTGATATGATATGATGATATATGTGTTTGTGTGTTTTCGGAGGAAGGGACCGGGTTGAACCGGAGGAGTAGAAGGGGAGAACATATGTGTATATATGTTTGTAATTGCGTTTGTGTGTTTTCGGAGGAAGGGACCGGGTTGAACCGGAGGCGTAGAGGAGGGAAACATATGTGTATATATGTTTGTATTTGTGTTTGTGTGTTTTCGGAGGAAGGGACCGGGTTGAACCGGAGGCGTAGAGGAGGGAAACATATGTGTATATATGTTGTGTTTGTGTTTGTGTGTTATCGGAGGAAGGGACCGGGTTGAACCGGAGGCGTAGAAGGGGAGAACATATGTATATATGTTTGTGTATGTGTTTATGGACATGGTAGAAGTCCTAGAAAATAATCATGTAAAGATATCTAATTTCAGATCTGAAATAGAGTCTTAAACAAGCTGTTTTATGTGAATTAGTCGACTAAGTCCAGGAATTAGTCGACTATAGGTGTAATATTTGAGGCAGAGAACTGCTGATATAGCAGTATTAGTCGACTACAAACAGACTGTAGTCGACTAAATCTCAGAGGCAGAGTGTAAACAGAAGTTAGAAATCTGTTTTTCACAGTTTTAGTCGACTAGGACCTACTACCAGTCGACTAATAAATTCCTTTAGTCGACTATACCAAGAGGGTAGTCGACTATAGATGATTCACAGAAAGTAACACCATTTTTCACAGTTTTAGTCGACTAGAGGAAACTTCCAGTCGACTAGTCATAGTGAGTCGACTATACCAGGAAGGGTAGTCGACTACAAAAGTCCCTGTTTGACCAGTAAAGAAGCAGGTACGTATGAAGCAGTTTTAGTCGACTATAGATTAAGAGTTAGTCGACTTACAGTCAGTATTAGTCGACTATAAGAGTGGCCTAGTCGACTAGTAAGGCATTGTTCTGTGTTCTGTTTTGGTTCATGGTGGATTTTGAGATCCATAAAAAATAGTATATCTATACTCATGTCAACTGGATGACTTAACCATGTATGTCTACCTGCTAAGTGCATTTAAATATTGTTTTACTCACTGAGCCGTCAAGCTCACTCTATTCTAACTCACTACAGGCTTGGACAAAGGCAAAGGTCCTGCTTAAGGGCAGTGGCGCGGACATTACCACCAGTACCTCAGCAGTAGGAGTTACTTTTGTTAGATATATATATGTTTTGTATAAGCATGCTTATGTTTAGTTGTGTTTCAACCGTGGCATGTAAATATTAAGAACTTGGTGTTGGACTATTCTTGTATAAACATATGTATTGAGATGATAATGAAGACTGTATTCTTATGGATTATAGAACTATGGATGTTAGTATGATAAGTCTCAAATAGATAATACATGTTATCTGATGTATGTATTTTTATACTGATGGGCCCCATGCTTGGATTATACGAGATGATTATGTTAAATGGAAAATTTTTAACTGGGACCGTTACAGGAGGTGCAAGAAGAGGGTGCGGTGCACGAAGCACCAGAGGGTGGAGGTGGTGCTCGAGGTGTCAGAGGATGACTGCGGTGTTCAAGGAGCAAGAGGACGACGCAGTGAGGCCCGGTGCACCTTCAGATATGGTTGGTAGGCAATTTGAATTTTGAATTTCAAATTACTCACCCAGAGAGGGGAGCCACCGTTCTAGGCCGGTGATGTCAACGGGAGTTTGAGCTGGGGCAGTTCAGAGTGGCACCAGAGGATGCGTCAGCGAAGGATTTGGCGAATGCTACCGCAACGTCAACAGAGAAGCCTGAGGTGGGAGTTTTTTCTTTTCTTTGTACTTGGGTTCCTTTAGCTGTCCCCAAGAACCTGCATGTGCACAGTTTTTCTGTACTTCCGGGGGACTTTAAGTTCGTGTGCATGATTGAGATTGTTTTCATAATTCTTTTTACTAAAGAGCAAGGGGCTATTTTGACTAACCGATTTTTTTAAAAAAATGAAGTTTGAGTTACTATTAACTGATAATATTGGTTGCATCAAATTCGATGTTATCGATATTCACGCCAATATTAATAATACTAATATTAAAAGTCATTGATCGTATATAAATATTTTATACCATGATCACATCACTATTTCTTATTGTTTCAGTGCAGGGCCAGGTTTTTTTTTGCTCACCGCAGCGCGCTCAACGCGAGCGCGTTGGGCCGCATGATGTTGTGGCCTCGCATCCTGCTGCCCACCGCGCTCGCGGTGAGCGTGCTGCGGTGAGCAAAAAAAATTTTTCGTTCAAGGCCTCGCTTTTAAAGCCATGAGCCATCTTAGTGTTGGCATTGTTTTTTTCTCTCTTTTTCTCCCGTGAGCTCTTAATCTCTCGAGCACTTGATGAAATTTCTTAACCTTTACATCAAGTTCTAAGAATAAATAACAAGCAACGAAATTGGTATTCAACTTTAATTATCGGTTCATCTTCTTATGATCTAGAACTTCAAACGGAGTGTCTTTCTGGGGTTAGATGCTACCTTTCACATACAATAAAATTTTTGATCGCACTTTAGAAATTAGTATTTGAAGAAATCTTAATGCTTCCCTTCATGTTAACCCTTGGGCCATCCATACAAACTCCTGTTGTGTAAATCGTAAATGATGTACTCTTATTTAATAAGGAAATTAACACACGCATAAAAGTATAAAATTAAAGGATTTTTAAATATTGGTCCCCAGCAAATATTATAATTTGATATTATCCCATCACAAATCAGTAATTAGATACTAGTCTCTCACAATGAATAATATAAATATGTCTTAATTTTGCTCAGTAAGATTAACATGTGTAATGTTATTGACAACAACACTTGAATCTTCCATGTTAATCTCATATGAAGGTGGCCCACTTAACCTTGATTATTAGCATTGGATTCCTATTAAAGTTAACTGATATTAAGGGTGCCCATATTAAAGTCACATTTATATAGTTATTTGGTCACTTGAAATATAAAGGGTACCATGATGGAAAGGTTTATTTCAAGGGGACTTATTTGCAAATGTGCGACCCACTTTTCTCCTCTTGCAAAGAAACAAAACTTACGCTCATTTTTTTTTTGAGAATCCATCGGGAAAAGATACTGTGGGTTTTGTGAAAGGAAAAAGGAGCAGAGAATAGAGGATCATTTGCAAGTTAGGGTTTGCAGATTCAAGAGTAAGGAATCAAAGTCTTCTCCAACCTTCATCCAATATTCACCAATGGCTTCAGGTATGGTGATTTAAAGTATTGCATAAGAATAGGGTTTTGATCTATTATTCTTGAGATGTTTTATTGATTCTTGATCCATGGTTTCAATTTAATCCGCATTATAGATGTATAATATTTCCAACATTTGGTATCAGAGCCATGATTAAAGAATCAATACATCTTGGATTTAGGAATTATGAAAAGTTAGGGTTTTTGATTAACGATTCAATTTTTGATCATTTTAATTGTACAATTGATAGAGATTTAATAGCCCTAATATCATGTTCATATTCCTCTAATTATGCAATTAATAGGGATCAAAATTTAGGATTTTAGAAACCCTAATTTTCCCTAATTTTCCCGATTTTTCCCTAAATTTTGGAATCGGGTGATAATCTGGAATTGCTCTTCGGTAACTGTTTCGTGGAGTATTAGTCGACTATAGTTGTGGATTAGTCGACTAATAGTCCATCCAGAAAGTTACCCGACTCTCTGTTTCTAACAGGAGTCGACTTGTGTTTGGGATTAGTCGACTAGTAAAGTGTATAGTCGACTAACCATTTTGCCAAGTCGACTAATATTTTAACCGAGAGTTTGGCTTCTAACAGGAGTCGACTAATAATATTTGTAGTCGACTGATAAAATATGTAGTCGACTAATCATATTGGTATAGTCGACTAACCTTTGTTTTCCCTAGTCGACTAGACCTAAACGTGTAGTCGACTTGACTTGACCCAAGTCGACTAATAATTCTATGTAGTCGACTAATTGTTGCTTAATTCAATCATTAATGTTTGTTAACACATTTAAGCTATTGTGTTAATATTGATTGATGTTTGGTCAAGTAATGTATTGAAGTATTATGGCATTACACAAATAAAAGAATTAGAGAATATTATTGGTTAGTTTTGTATTCCTAAGGCTTATTGATTTAGTAGTTGCCAAAGTGACCTAGGTTAGTAAATCTTATGAATATATAACTACATAAAAGACTTGTCAATCTAAGTGACATTAAAGACAATAATATTCTCGATGGCGGTTCTAATTAGGAGATTGGGACTGGCCCAAGGAAAGTCTCTTTCAAATAATTATGAACCGGATAGGGTAGTATAATTTATGTAACTTAGTGGTGTGGAATTGGATACCCAAAGGTAACATGACTTACTAACTAAGTGACATAAATTATATTAGACCTACATAGGTGATAAAAGTTCTCACCTAAAGAGTGAACACTAGATATGCTTAGGTTTCGCCCAAAGGAGAAATCAAAGTGATATCAATAGTTCATCTTAATTAAATTTAAAACTTGTATTGATTAGTGGCCTAATGTGAGCATTGTCCTATTATGTTTCAGTGAACGTCCCTACTTCCCTTCACACTCATGCCACCAGCATTCCGGCCTTGGACGGTACAAACTTCTCAGAATGGTTTGAACATGTACAGTTTACACTGGGTGTCCTAGACCTAGACATGGCCTTAATAGTTGACAAACCTGATGAAGTAACTGCTGAGAGTACAGCAGAACAGGTCAGCCATGCCAAAGCTTGGGAAAGGTCTAATAGGCTCAGTCTTATGTTCATAAAGATGACCATAGCTAATAACATCAAGACTTCACTCCCTCCTACAACTATTGCATCTGAACTATTAAGTGCGGTTAAAGACCGATTTAAATCTGCAGATAAGTCATTAGCTGGTACCTTAATGGCTGAACTTACCACCATGAAATATGATGGTAATAGAGGAGTTCAGCAACACATTCTAAACATATCTGATAAGGCTGCTAAGCTAGGATCACTGGGTATAAAGATTGATGAGTCCTTCTTGGTTCAATTTATTCTCAACTCACTTCCTTCACAGTTTGGGCCATTCAAGATCCACTACAATACTCATAAGGATAAGTGGAACTTAAATGAGCTAACTGGTATGTGTGTTCAAGAGGAGGTGAGACTGAGGCAAGAAGGACAGCACTCAGTGTTGGCAGTAACTTCAAGGGGTATCCATAAGAAAAATAAATATGGAAGAGGTAAGAGATTTCCATCAAATAAAGGAAATGACCATGGGGAAAGTAGCCAAGGTCATAGAAAAGTTTTCACTGTCAAATGCTACTTCTGTGGCAGAAAAGGACATGTGAAGAAGGACTGCAACAAGAGGAAAGCTTGGTTCGAAAAGAAAGGTACAAATCTTTCTTTTGTATGTTATGAATCAAATCTTGCTGAAGTTCCTTCTAACACTTGGTGGATAGACTCTGGAGCCACAACTCATATAACTAATTCAATGCAGGAATTCCTTACAACCAGGAAACCAAAGGAAAGTGAGAGATTCGTCTTTATGGGGAACCGTCTCAAAGTGGAGGTCGAATATGTTGGTGTTTATCGACTACTCTTGGAGACGGGTCATCAGATGGATCTTGAGGATACTTTTTATGTACCTTCAATTTCAAGAAACTTAATGTCATTATCCAAATTAGATGTTTTTGGATATTCTATTTTGTTTAGTTGTGGAAAACTCTCTTTAGTGTATAATTCAATTCCGGTTGGACATAGAATTTTATGTGATGGTTTATATAAAATTTCATTGAATGATGAGTTTGCACAATCTTTATTATCTCTGCATTCGAATGTTGGTATAAAACGTGGCTTAATTAATGAAAAATCCTCAATCTTGTGGCATAGACGACTGGGGCATATCTCCAGGGATAGAATTATAAGATTAGTGAAGACTGGGATTTTGGATAACCTAGACTTCACTGATTTTGATGTGTGTGTGGATTGTATAAAAGGAAAACAAACCAAACACACTAAGAAAGGTGCCACAAGAAGTAAAGAACTCCTTGAAATAATTCATACAGATATTTGCGGACCACTCTCCATTCCTTGTTTTACTGGAGAGAGGTATTTCATTACCTTTATAGATGATCTATCACGTTATGGTTATGTTTATCTAATAAATGAAAAGTCTCAGGCTGTTGACATCCTTGAGGTGTTCATTACAGAAGTCGAGAGACAATTAGATAGAAAGGTTAAAATCATAAGGTCAGATAGAGGTGGTGAATTTTATGGTAGATATGATGAGTCAGGACAACATCCTGGTCCATTTGCCAAATTTCTAGAAAAGCGTGGCATTTGTGCTCAATACACAATGCCAGGTATGCCTCAGCAGAACGGTGTTGCTGAAAGGCGGAACCGAACACTTATGGATATGGTTAGGAGCATGATGAGCTTCTCAAATGTACCCAATTCATTGTGGAATGAAGCCTTAAAATCTGCTATGTATATCTTGAACAGGGTTCCTAGTAAGGCTGTCCCAACAACTCCTTTTGAGTTGTGAACTGGTAGGAAACCCAGTTAAGACACTTACATGTTTGGGGTTGTCCAGCAGAGGCTAGAATTTATAATCCACAAGAAAAGAAATTAGACTTAAAAACCATATCTGGGTATTTCATTGGTTATCCAGATAAGTCTAAGGGATACAAATTTTATTGTCCTAACCATAGTACAAGAATAGTTGAAACTGGTAATGCCAGATTCCTGGAAAATGGTGAAATTAGTGGGAGTGCTGAACCAAGAAAGGTAGATCTTGAAGTGGTAAGGGTAAATATCCCAATACCTTTTCCTTCAAGAGAGATTGTTGTACCTCAGCTTGATCATCAAGTTGAGATTCCAGAACAACAAATTAATGTTGGTTCACCACTCCATGAGGATATTCCCATTGAAAATATTGTAGAACCACCACAACCGACAGCTTTGAGAAGATCTCAAAGGGAAAGAAGATCTGCCATTTCAGATGACTATGTGGTGTATCTACAGGAATCTGACTATGATATTGGGATTAATAAAGATCCAGTTTCATTTTCACAAGCCATAGAATGCAATGATTCTAGTAAATGGGTTGATGCTATGAAAGATGAGTTGAAATCTATGGACCAAAATCAAGTCTGGGATCTCGTTGAATTGCCTTATAACTGTAAGAAAGTCGGGTATAAATGGGTTTTTTAAGACCAAGCGCGACTCTAAAGGCAATATCGAACGATATAAGGCTAGACTTGTGGCCAAAGGTTTCACTCAGAAAGAAGGCATTGACTATACAGAGACCTTCTCTCCAGTATCTAAGAAGGATTCTCTTAGAATCATTATGGAACTTGTAGCTCATTATGATTTGGAGTTACATCAAATGGATGTGAAAACTGCTTTTCTTAATGGAGATTTAGATGAGGATATCTACATGGAGCAACCTGAAGGGTTCGCAATTAAAGAACAAGAACACTTGGCTTGTAAACTAAAGAAATCTATATATGGACTTAAACAAGCTTCCAGGCAATGGTATATAAAGTTTAATGATACCATTACCTCTTTTGGATTTACAGAAAACACTGTTGATCAGTGTATATATCTAAAGATCAGTGGGAGCAAGTTTATTTTCTTGGTTCTGTAATGTAACGCCCCGATTCCACAGATACGGGGACGTCACTGCGACACGTATACACGTAGTCATAACTTGTCCCCACGTATATACGCTAAGCATAAAAGTACAACAAGAAACAGAGTACACGACAAAGCGTGGTATCCATACATATGCCAACACAAGAAGTACACATACAAAGTTATCACAGGATATTATAAAGTATTACACATGACGTGTGCATTACATCATAACCAAGTCCAAAAGAATATATACAATATGTATACAAAAAGCTCACGAGTAGGATGGAGATCCCGTGAGACAAAAGGAGAGAGTCTGGCACGAGGACCGGAGCTAATCTGCCTGCTCACTAAAGAAAGCCTGATCTTCGGTGGATGGCTCCACTTCGACCCAAGCCTCGGAATCTGAATATGCAAATCCAAGGGATCAAGACATATAACAATGAACAATATATATGGGCCAAATGGCTAGGATACATGAATAAAGAACTGGAACGGTCTAATGAATATAAACCAACAGGTAAGGAAAGCATATATAACTGAAGTCAGAAAGGAATGAATGCATAGCTCTAGTCTATTATTATTATTACTTGCTTTACTGTGATATCTAGCTATGTGACCCAGCGTCCCAGCGCACATAGATCCATATCCTAGTAATACAAGGTTGTTATTGGAAACAGCGGGGTTATCGACGAACTATGTTTACAGTGGACCCCGTACATGCCCGGGATAACGGTCCAGGATTGTTCCGTTGCTTGGTGACGGAAGCCAGCCGCTAGGCTATTCAGGAGGGTCTTATGTATGCCCTTAGTCATGACTGATTCAGGAATAGGGAGCAAGCACTCCCCTCGGTCCCCTGGTGTACCGCAGGTTAGACCGAATATGATTGTACAATTACCTACTACCACTGTAAACACGAACACGTATCGATATCCGCATATTCCCCCGACCCATATGTAAGTTGGTGCTTTTTATGTAAAAGTCAAGTGTATCATGCTTAGTTTTAAGAGATGGGCATGATAAGTGGTGATATTACTATTTAACATGTCATGAAACGAGTATATGCAATAGCAAGTCATGAGGCATTAAGAGATACATCCATTCAGTAATAGATCATGTAGTGCCAGTATTGAAGCATGAACAAGCAAGATATAATACACATGTAACAAGCATAAGAACCAAATTCAGAACAGAAATTACTATGACACACAGTCAGAATTAGTCGACTAGGGGTAAGGGTTAGTCGACTAATAGGGAGCTCTAGTCGACTAACAGAGACTCAAGTCGACTAAGTCTGTTGATACAGAAAGTTGGATTTCTGGTCCAGGGAGGATTAGTCGACTAGGAGGATTCAGGAGTCGACTAATAGGGATTTCCAGAGAGTTGAGATTTATGTCCAGAAAAGATTAGTCGACTGATATTTGGGGTAAGTCGACTAATACTGTGTTTTCCAGAAAAGCTAAGTTTCAGCTAAGTGTTCTAGTCGACTAGCTCCTAGGGTAAGTCGACTAATCGTGGGAAAAACAGTGACAGAACAGATTTTCTGGAAATTGTGTTTGATGGTTCAATTCATGGTTTTTGGTGACCTAGGTGTACAAGAGGTGTAGATACAAGTGTTCTAGGGCTAATTCAAGTCTTGGTGAGTGAAATACTCACTTGGAACCGTTTGATTGAAGCTCTACGAGTCCGAAAGAGTGTGGTTGATGGTTAGCTCCTAATTGATCCTTGACGACGAAGAGAGCTACGATCCAAGCTCCAAAGAAGTGACTTGAGCTGGAGGTGAAGAGCTTGGGGAGTTCTTGGAGCTAGGGTTGTGGTTGAGGAAGAAGAGGGTTGGTGAGAGTTCTTCTCTCTAGTGTTGAAATGAGGAAGAAAAGGATTAAAGTGTAAAGGAAAATGTATTTATAGGATTGGAGATTTTGTAAAGGGTTGGAATTAAGATAGAAGTGAGGGTTTTTCTTGCAAAAAGGAGGGGGTGAGGTGTCCCTCACCTGGCCACTTGGCCGGCTGTGGAGAGAGAGAGAATGAGTGGGGTTAGGTGGGGAAGTGAGTGGGAAATGAGGTGGAAATTGTGAAATTTTGGGATTATTGAAAAAATGTCCGAAATTCAAGTATCTCGGAATGACCTGAAAATTTTACCAAAAATCAAGAATAAGATTTGAAGACTCATGTGTGCAATTCGTTTGAAGAAATAGTTTATAGTTTTAAAATTAAAAATCCCGGAATCAGTTATCTACCGACTCCGTTGGAATTTTCATAAATTCATAAAATTCTCAGAAAAAGTATTTAGATAGAAAATATGATTCTAAGAAATAATGTCTAAAGGACTTTCTAGAAATTCCTAACTGTTTGCAAGATAAAAATCCGAGAATCGATCAGCGGCACTGGTCGACACCGGTTTTGAAAATATTTAATTAATTTCAGAAAAATTCCGGAAAATCATATAAAAATCCAAGGTACAGGAAAATGACATTTGGAACTGAAATCGGTCGAATACAGGAAGTAATTCGGAAAAAATACGATAGGGAAACTGAATACGCAACTAAGTA
>JAVJIF010005922.1:0-123485 GCA_038442645.1 Agave tequilana | reverse complement strand
GTATAATAATAGTTGGACATGAGTAAAATAATGCAGAAATCAGATACATATTCACATGAAATTATAAGATAAAATGTTTGAATTAAAAATGGACCAATAGACAACACTCACATAATAATATCGAAATACTCAATAAGAAAGCAAAGAACACTCACCTGGACTATCATCACGAGTCCGATAACCAATCCGAAGAATCTGCATTAAATACATATGAATTTATATAAGATATCGAATTTATATTTATTGAATTTTACATGATATATCCTATTTATTCAGTATTTTAAATTAAATATGATGGTCCAGATCTTAAAACAAGTTGTAGGATGATACACTGAGTTTATATATTATTCAGATTTTATTTACTGATTTTTGTGGGGTTTAAATGGTTAAAAACATGAATTTCTTTAACGGTCTGAATGTTTGAAGTAGCGGGTGTCAACTTAGAAAATAGTATATTCAGTTCAATATGATTTGCAATTAACCCCAAAATTTTTCAGTGGTTTCTAGGGGTTATCTAAATATTTATCCATATTTTTTAATTTTTTTTCAAGTTTTTATCTAGCCAAAAATAATTGTTTTTCAATAAGTTAACGGGTCTGTTTTGTATTTGGGTCGGGTTAAAATGAATTAGAACCCAAATATTTGGGCTGAACTAAAACTGGGCTTCTAAAATATGGGCTCTGAATTTATTTTCTTTTCTTTTGTTTCTGTTTTCTAGTTTCTCTGGCTGGCCCAATGAACTAGGCCCATTTTCCTTTTTTTTTGTTTCTTTTTCTCTTTTTTTTCCTTTGGGCTGGGCCAATGACGGCCCAGTTCCCTTTTTCTTTTTTTTCTTTTTTTTGTTTATGGGCCTGGGCCAATGGCGGCCCAGCCTTTTTTTTCTTTTCTTTTTTCTTTTTTCCTGGGCATGGGCCAGTTGTGGCCCAACCCTTTTTTTCTTTTTTTCTTTCTTTTTTTTTTTAGGCAGGAGAAGAAAGTTACATGATAGGATCTTTTAGGATTTTAGCAATCAGGTTGTTAAGATAAGATTCCTAAGATCTCTTGAGATCTTTCAGTTAGAATTTGAAATTTAGATTTGGCTTTAGGTTTGTTTAAATAATTTAGATTTCCAATTTTAACCACACGCAATGTGGCATTATGGTTTAGGTATTAGATTTGATAAAAGGATAAGAGTTCAAAACTTAGAATAAAACAATTTAAGCACACAATTATATATAATTATATTTTTTTTTGTTTTAACTTTATTTATTTATTTATTTTGTTTTTATTTTACTTTATTTTTGGATATGAGTTAAATGGTTTATGGTTTATTAGATAATTGAATTATGGGCTAGAAAAAAAAGATCAATTAAGAATAATACCAACAATAACATAATAATAATAATAGTAAGACTAATAATAATGTATAAAATATAATGCATACATATACTTGTAAAATGCGAATCACAAAACATATGCACTTAATATGTATGCACATATATTTATACACCTGTATAAATAAATTAATCAATAATAATAAGTAAATCTAAATAAAATTAATAAAAGTAGAAATACAGTATATCAATTAGGGGTTTACAAAACCTCTAACAATAAACTCAGATATAATCCCTAGCGGATCAAAACTACTTGTTATTCTCTTCTATAGAGTTGAGATCTTCTTGAACCTACTTCTTGGTGACCTCTAGCTCCTCCACTTTCTTCTGGCGGCGACAAGTTTTTGCACGTTAACTTGAATCAAGGCTTGCGTCTTGACAATTACTGCTTGAGCGTTGGTTATGACTTGCTCCGCATTCTTGGAGATGACCTCAGATTTCTTGGAGTCATCAATCAATTTCTGGTAGCTGGCGTAAAATCATTGAAATGACGGGCCTCCTCAGCCATTTGCTCCTCAATCTCCTTCCGTTCGCGTTCTTAAACAGCAAGGAGCTTGTTTAGTATCAGCCGAGCAACATTCACTGTATTGGCATTTTTCAGGGTCCTCAATCCTTCAAGCGCATCTCCAGTTGCTCCACTACTGTCAAATATGCCTTAGCTTGATCCGAACCTCCAGTAGACGAATATTTTCAATCTGATTCTCAAGGAGCATTCGTACAAACTCTAGGAACTTCTCCCCGAAAGTACCAACTCAATGCAAGACTTCATCGAAATGAAGAATTGTTGGACCATCTGAAGAGCCAATTCTTCAACGATGTCCATGGCCGAAGCTAACTCTATTGACGCACTTGGAACTCGTTTCTATAATAGTACAAACGGTATCCGTAGGGGCAGAAGTTGTCTCACTTATTTTTCCAGGGAGCACAGGGTTAAGGTCAGCAACAGATTTCCTCAATGCCAAAGTTGTGACCAGCACCTCCGGGATTATAATTGTGGCAGATTCCGGTGTGACAACTTCAGGAATAGACTTCACAATACTTGGTTCATCCGTTGAAGTATAAAGTGTGTTGTCTCCTGCATCAGTGCTTGCCATAGGCTCTTCCACTTGAGCCTCACAGTACTCTCTGCAATTATAATAACCATGTTAGCAATAAAAATGAGAGTCAGAGTATATAGGGAATCTTTATTTCTTGCCAAGTTGAGGAACCGAAGATGGTAGATCCTTCAGTAAGCTGCTCGGGGACGAGGGTTCCCGATCCTGGTGATTGTACCCACAGAGACCGTGTCAGTAGTAGAAACTTCAGACCCCCTAATTGTACCAGTTCCTCAATCATCTCCTCAATATGAGAGGAGGTTGCAGCTCTGACACCCATGACGGTGCTTGTAAATAATAGTCAATGAGCGTTAAAATAATGTTCATATGAAGAAAAGAACAGGTGGGATAGAAGAAGTACCATTAACAGTGGCAACTCCTTCCAATGGAAGACTTGTCTCTGGAACGTCCATCCACATCTCCTCCTCTGAAATGTGAGAAAACTTGCTAGTATCAGGAGGAGCAGGTTCATCACCAAAGTCAAGATTGTCTTCTGAATAGTCAACATGTTCCTCAGACAATGAACATAATTCTTGAATTGAAGGGACTTCGGTGATTGGAACCTTAAACTAATCAATTCAGTGGTTAGGCTATGCTTGGAATCTGAGGAAGCGACATTAGAACACTTGGGGAGTCCGACTGCACCTCCGTCTGTTTTTCCAGAATCGATGTGACTTCCAGTTGAACAGGAATATGAGTTTCAACGTTTGTTGTATCCTCAGGAGCTGTTGTGGCCGCTTCTACGGGTCCCTCAGCTGCTGCAGACTCCACCGCAGGCTCTGCCTCCACGAAAATTACAAGACCTCTGCTATGAAGACTCCGGGAATGTAGAGTTGGGGCTAACTCTTCTTCTTCCTCTTCCTGCTCCTCTGTGCTAGAGCGGATCGTCTCAAGCACTTGTCTGAAATTGCAGCCTCAGCCTCTTTTCTCGTCTTCTTTCGGCTTGGCCCACCTTTAGAAGCAGAAGCCCCGGTGCGCTTAGATATAGCTTGCCGAGTCCTTTTGGTAGATCGCTTCTCAGCAGCTCCTACTCTAGACTCTGACTCTGGAGCTTCCTCTGTTCTGCTGGCCTCCCTCTCGGCCTCCTGATACTCAGTCCGGCAACCCTTGGACCCTTCCTTAGCTTTATACGTGGATTTGGATGCCTTTTATGCATGAAGTGTTTGTTACAAATCCAGGCACCTATTTGCAATAAAATACCATATACAAAAGCCAAGGCTTGTATAAAATTCGGCGCCTTGTGAGGAAGGGTGAAGATAACTCTGGTTCCTCCGGCTGCACTGTAGTACCATGCTAGGGTACCTTCAAACAACTCCTACAGAAGCGAAGATATGGGTTAGGGTTGCTGATATAAAATTGATAATAACCAAACTGCCTGGCGAATCGACAAGGCATGTAAGGTTCGATCGTGCAAGAGTTTCTTTAGCAAAAAATAAATATCCGGGTTGGATGTTGATTAGCCACCAGAAGACGCCAGAGGATAATCGGGTGAATCCGTCTGGGCCAGTGAGGTCTGAAAACTTGTCACTGTAGGATGCGTCGTGGATCTCGGGGAAGCACCTGTCAAATTGGTAGTTTGCCCCGCTCAAAATAGTCTTCCAGATGAAGAACATAAACTTTGAATCCAGTTAGAGTTCTCCAACCATTCTACGAAGGGTACAAAATCTTCTAATACAAAGACTGCGGTCATCAGTAATGCATAATGCATCACGTACCAAGCCATCAAATAAGTGTATGGAAGCTTGACCCTTAGATTAGGAGTCTTAACAAGGGGATAACCATTTGAATCCTTGACTGAGTTGCCCTTCACATCCACGATTGCCTCTACTTGAACAAAAGCTCTTCGTCAGTGCCTGCAACCCACTCTGAATCCCGGCCACCATTGCTGGAAGGAGGGCAATGGACTTCCCATTAGCAAGTAAGACCGCCGGATACACCACATCAGCGACAACTACTTCGTGGGAAAGTGTTGGAATTACACATCGCTTCAACCAGAGTATAAGAAAACCCGCCAATAGAGCTCTATCAGATATTGGGATCTTAGCTTGGTGATGGAAACTTTCGAAGATCACATCCGATTTGAAAGTGTCTTCATTAGATTCTGTGATGTAGGAACTGGTGAATGCACTAATCCTTTCAGCTATCTCTTCATCGATCGAGGAGCCAGCCGAGTCACCAGGCAGTCTTATTCACCCCAAGGAATAGATAATTCACCCACAACATATGCTCAACTCCTCCACTTCTCCATCCCGTCACTTTTCCACAGATATGGAAGTGGCACAGCACTCCTAGTAAGTTTCATATACCAGAGGATTGCTCTTCTTCAGCAGATACAGCTCCTCTGTTGACGGGTCATATCTTAATAGGGGGCATCTCTAATTACCAGCCCCGAGACTTCATATATCTCATGAAGGGCAAGCCCCATTTCTCCGATGAAAGTGAAATATGTGCAAGTCTATGGATTGTACCGCTCTAGGACAGCGTAGAAATGTTGGTTGCTCTGCGGAATATCATATTGGATAGCCCTAATAGCCCCGTATAGTCCTGATTGCAACAAAAGGTCTTCAAACTCTGCGAGAGCGAACCCTACCATTCTGCCTTATCACATCTTGTCGATAGAGTGAATCCACTCAATCACATAAAATTCTGGAGCAAAATCATCCCTCACGTCCAGGAATTGTTTGATGAAGGTGGCTGCTAGTTGTGGAGTCTCCCCTGTCGGGTATTCAACTCTGACCAATCCAGGCTGCAACTCAAGCACATCCTGTAATCACCTAGAGGGGGGTGAGTAGGTGACTAGCTAGTCTAAAGATGAATTAATGCGGAATTAAAACTATTTAAGTAAACTAAAAACTATTAAGCTAAACACACCAAGTACAACACAAGAGTGTAGCCGAATTCCCGGTGAAGGGCTCTAGACTATCTCCTCAAGATTCCTCTAGATAAGAGTTGAGATGTCGCTATGGCTCTCTTGGTTGAATACAAGTGTGAGCAAACAATCCCAAGCATATATCAATAGAGCACAAATATATCAAGCATATAAAGAGATAAACAATATGAGCATGTAAGATATAAATATAAACACAAGTGAGAGATAGAGAGAGAGCAATCGCAAACACGGGAGATTTGTTTCGAGGTTCGAGCACGCTTGCTCTACGTCCCTGCCTTCAACACTATGAAGGATTTCAACTAGAATCGATCCCACCGGATCACTCGGTGCCGCAACACCTACAACGAGTTCACACTAGAACTCCTTAGACTCACTAGTCCCTCTCTTTTTCCCGCAAGAACAGCACACGCAAACACACTAGCTTGCTAAGATCGCACCTCTACACTGAGCTCCCACAAGAACTTGAAACAACACGAACCCGCAAGTTGCCTCCTCAACTACAAAGTAGAACACATTGGTGATCTCAACACTTTGATCACCTAAAAACACTCTCACAACAACTCTCCTATAGGATATAACAATGGATAACTCAAGTATGTGTGAGAAAATAAGATAGAATGGTGGAGGAAAAACTCAAGAAATCTCTTTTTTTAAAACATTCTTGAAAAACTCTCCTTTTGA
Organism: Agave tequilana; assembly: GCA_038442645.1. Classification (NCBI taxonomy): domain Eukaryota; kingdom Viridiplantae; phylum Streptophyta; class Magnoliopsida; order Asparagales; family Asparagaceae; genus Agave; species Agave tequilana. The sequence goes on along the minus strand of JAVJIF010005922.1, from coordinate 117,447 downwards.
TATGGAAGTATTAGCTCTAAAACAAGTGGAGATAAACACTTAGAAAGGTTGGAAAAACTAGCTTGAAAGCCCACTTCAAATCTTGTCGAAAATAGCCCAAACAGCCACAATTTATAGGCCTCAAGAATATAGCCATTGGGGATAACACAGCAGAAAAATCTGCTATCGGTCGACCGCCCGGTCGACCGAGGCCTGGATACAGAGAGCAGAGCTCTCTGCCGGTCGACCGGGCCAGATCCAAAGAGCAGAGCTCTTTGGCGGTCGACCGGGTCAGTCGACCGGCACTCCAGCCAAACAGGTTGTGCACGTTTGTGCACATCGGTCAACCAGATCGGTCGACCGACTTCTGCCTCGTCAGCCGTCTGGTCGACCGGCAGAAAGCGTGGTCCAATATTTTCAGGGATTAAAACTTGGTCTTTTTATCTTTAATAAAATCTAATAAATTCTCATAAATTCTATAAAATGAGTTCATTGAAATACTTTGAAGTACAAACATGTTTGATTAAAAATCAAAACATGTTATAAATATTTTTGAACTATTTTTGTGATATAGAAAATTTGGATTTAAACAAAAACGGTATTTTTCAAAATCGATTTTTTCAAAACTTCTCCAAATACAAAAATAAGATATTTTAAACACTTTTGAAGCTTAGTGTTTATGGATATGATCCATTACACATATGAGATGAAATATCTATGTTTTTGACAATAACCTCTAAAATAAGTTTTAATAAAACACATGTATATTTTGAAGCTTAAAAAATCAAAACGGTATTTTCTAAAACACATATAAAATTTTGTGTGTGAGTGTATATGAACTTGAGCAATCCACCAACTAATCTATCCTTTACATTTTATCTAAAACAAAATTTGATACTTACAAAACCCGACACAAGTCTTCTTGGAAATCTTCTCTTTGAAAATCTTCTTCTCCTTCTTGACTTGGTCCAAACCTTAATCCAATGAGCTAGACTTCTCTTGAGTACTTGATGAAATCTTGATGCGCGGGCTCTTGAATCAATATGTGCTAGCTCCAAAAACTTGATTTTAAATCCTTTATTAAAGCTAAACACCAACTAAGATCTTAATCAAATATCTGAGAGTAATTAAACACAAGATCATTAGTACTATAACTACATGAGTTAATCATCATCAAAACTAGAGTGATGGGCCTCTGGGTCAACACATCTCTCCAATGATCGACATGGACACCTATCTTGTCTAGGAAAACTCCAGAGACTGGCTTAACTAGCTCCCGATCCATCGTCCGACATACGGACATATGCTGCAGAGATGCTAGTGGATACATCTGCTCCATGTTCGGGAGAAAAAAAATCTCATGTTATCAATTTGATGAAGCCACTTGTAATCTCCATCATAAAGAACCACCTCATCCACCTCAATCGAGTCACCAAAAAGAAGTTGAGCTTCCTTAATAGTGCACGGGAATCTAATTCGTACAGACCATCTGAAATGATTTCTTGGAGAGTAAGCATACTAGCATTACCGACCCGACTCCGTCGCTTCCTTGACTTATCAACAATTATCGGAACAGTCTTCTGAAGAACGAAAACCATATTCTGTTCATCACCACCGACATATCCAAAATGGCACTTCTTTGACAAAAGATTAAAGGAATATCGTACTGTAAAAGGGCTTGAAGCCCAAACGCGGTCAGAAAAGGCTTGAAAGTCAACTTGAAGCCGAAATGCAGGGCTCATGTGAGACTCGCGTTCAATGACTGAAATGCGAGACTCACTTGAGGCCCGCGTTCAAATAAGAAAAGGAGTGAGACTCAAAAATGCAAGGATCGCATGAAGTCTGCGTTTGAACTCCAAGACTTGAAAATTTTTCTAAGTGTTGGACTTCAAACACGGGGCTCAACCATGTGAGACCCGCGTTCAGGAGACTCTAACATGAAGTTCACAGCACTGCATTTAATAGGCAGACGTGGGAGTCAAATTGATAAAACAAAGATGCGAGGATCCTCAGACTCGCGTCTTGCTCACCAACATGAAAGCTGCGTCCATAATTCAAATGCGAGCCATGAATCTCGGGTTGACTGTTGAACTTCAACAGAAGTTTAAGAGTTTGAAAAAGTCTTCGAGTCCATTAATGGCGAAAGCCATTTTTACTGAAATGGGGACCTCTATTGGAGGTGCGCCACCCAATTGAGCCGCATGCGAAGCGGCGCTAGATGAGGAAGCGATCTGCCTTTGTTTTGGGGCCATTTCACCGATGAAATCTTTGAAGAAGATTAAAGTTAAAAGCTAGAAGTTTTGAGTTCTGAACAAAACTTAAAGAAGTTTGCAAACTCTGAACGCAGAGTTGAAGGAGAGAGAAGAGTCAAATGATGACTCTTGAAAGAACGCGTTGCACCTTTTATAGGAAGACGCGTCGGTCAAAATACGTGACGCGTATCTTGTGGTCAATCTAGGCCAGACGCATGTCAGCGCACTCAAACGTAAGGCTCGCATTCCACAAAGTCGCGTCTCCAAACAAGAAGAGCTCTGTGTTCGTAACGCTCAAGAGCCGTGTCTCTATATCAAGTGAGAGTGTCTTCACTTCAAATGAAGCCCACGTATGCAAAGAAACACAATACTTGCGTTTACAAAAGCTGCGTTTCTTTTCTTGAAAGCAAAGTTAGCCTCTGCTTCTGCAATTAGTTTTATAGTACGCTAGCAAAAAACATATAACAATTCTCCCGGTTCAATAGTACACCAACAATCAGATCAGGGCTTAGATAAGGTCTAAACTATGTATTTAGATACTTGCAACGATTGTCTTTGGTAGCTTCAAAGAGTTCAACAGTACACTCACGAAAATTGAAATCCAGATAAGATCAAGTTCAGGGTATCACAGAAGATTACCAGTTTAGGCTTGGAAGTCTATAGTTAAACATGAAGTCCAAAGTATTCTGAGCTCCATTCCAGTCAACTACGGAGTCCCGAAAACTTTGGAGGGGGTTCTGTGGATAGTCAAAAAATTAAATATAAAATTATCAAACACAGGGCTCAGATCAGAAAGAAACACGAGGCTTATTCAAGCCAGCGTTTAATTCAAAACACGAGGCTTATTCAAGTCAGTGTTCAATTCAAAATGTGAGGCTTACTTAAGCTAGCGTTCAATTCAAAACACGAGACTCAATCCAAGCCAGCATTCAATTTAAAATGCAAGGCTTAGCCAAGCCTGAGTTTCAATTCAAATGCGAGGCTCAGTTTAAGCCCGCGTCTACAATCTAACGCAGGGCTTGTTAAGCCCACATTTCAGTTCAAACATAGAATCCGTCCATGTCTACGTTTCTATGAAAACGAGAGGCTCAAGTCCACGTTTCAACCAACAGAACAATGTTGTGTTTCTGCTGTAACTATTCCATTACTGGGTCAATTAATGCCCACGTAATGAGGGGAGATAACCCCATTATGGAGGAATTCTAGGGGACAATTATACCCCTGAAACCTTCTATAAATGGTCAAGAAAACTATTGAAAAGGGGGTTGGTTGATCAGGGTGGAAGAAGGAGAGAATTAAAGGAGTTCATCTCTTTAAACATGCTGAGTTCAAGCTTAGTTTTTTTAATCTTTTTTGAGATTTTGTCATTGATAAGAGCTGTGCTACTCTGTCAGTGATTCGAAGAGAAGATTTTCCTCTCATAGAAGTCTGACATCTAGCCGGTCAATGTAGAACAAGACTCACTCTCCACCACGTGAAGAACCCAATTTTAAACAAAGGGAGAATCAGTCAAAAGATTTTCTCTCTTTTGTAATCGGATTGTATCCATTGTAAATCTTTATTCAATTAAAAGAATTTTACAATTGTGATTTTTCGACCCATATACTCACCAACGCAAGATGGTATAATATATCATAAACCATATCAAAACACAAGTCCATGCCATAACAAAATAAGGCACTACATGTCCAATAATAAAGCAAAATACATTTTCCAAAATAAAAACATATTACTTGTTCCAAACATACTACATGTCCAAATAAAAATACCAAATACATAAAAAAACATAAAAACTACATGAAAGCAACCCCTAGATAACTCCAAATCACTCTCCATCCCCTTTTTGTCAGCATCACAAAAGGGATTCAATTTTCCTGGAAATCTGGATGTTCAGGAGGAGCTGGTGCATCAGATGAAGCTGGAGGAGGAACCCACAGATCAAACGGACGATCTGTAGATGGAAGAGGCTGCGCGTAGCTGCTTGAAAGAGGAACAGGCCATGCATGCCTACCATAGCTCTCATCAACACATGTCTGAAGGTAACGGATGAAAGAGCAGATATACGTCAAGTCATTCTGAGATCCTGTTGAATTTCTTCCTGACGAGTCGACATCTTTTCAAGTTGAGTAGTGATCTTCAAAGAGTGTTCAAGAAATTGTGCAGAGAGTGCCACATAAGGATCTGTAGAGGCTGAGGAGGATGATCCAGGTACAAAAGGAGTAACAACAGAAGGGGTTGAGGAACAGGAGCACGCTCTGCAACATGCATCCTCTTGAAAAGTGTGTTGTTGATGTCAATAGAGACTGCAATGGACCTTTAACCCGAGAGGTCAAATTTTAACTGTTTGAGGGGACATGTGATGAGCATCCTAAAAGGCATGTGCCAATTTGGGATCAACAAATGCTCATATAGCATGAAGTCAACGACGAGCTTTGAGATATTGACTCTAATATCTTTCAAAAGACAATAGATCAGAAGAGGAGCAAATCTCCGATGTGACTGTACTCTCTTGATTTTGACAGGAGATTATAGAACACAATTTTATCCAGGATTGGGTGGTGAGAGTGTAATACTTCACCTCCTCATTCCTAACTAAAGTCGGGTTCTCATCGCTGTGAAGCAATAAAGAAGCGGTGAGAGCAGCTCACAGTTCGGGTACTCGAAATCATTAACATTATGAATATCTACACCCTCACAAGAGAGATGTAGTACATGAACAAATTTATCCATAGATATGTTAATGTCTTTGCCCATGACTCTAGATCTGATATGATTATTATAGAAAGACAGATTAGAGTAAAATAGTGAACTAGCTCAGGGTAAACTGGTTCCTTAATGATGACAAGATATTCTATTGAGTTAGTACTAAATATTTATGCATGATTGAGGTGTTCAAAGCAAGATCCACCATATGAGCCGAAATCACATTTTTGTTGTGAATTATAGAGAATTTATGAGATGCATTTTGTGAAATAAATGGATTTGAGGATGATTCGGGTTGTTTGCCTTTTTCAATTCTTGCATGCTTCGACATGGTGAGGAAATAAGATGAAAAACACAATCTAGGCAAGAATTTAGAAGGAAATTGAAAGAAAAATAGATACAAGAAATTTTGGGGAAAACTTAGGATTTTACCTGAGCAAATCTGAAATTTCCGCCCTGAAAACAAGAAATCCGGAGCAAAGAGATGAGATCCAACAAATTTTTGGGGTTTAATTGAGGAATAGGGATGATTCGAGAGAGAGAGGAGGAAAGAAAATGGGAAAGAAGAGGAGAAAATGTCAGTAGAAGGAAGAAAGAATGAAGAGATAAAAGGGATGTAGGATTTTAAAAGGGTCAAATACAGCCTAGACCCGATTTTCGGTCGACCGACCGGTCGACCAAGTCTACCCGAGACCAATGGGGTTACAGTCCGTCGACCGGTCGATCGATTGGCTCAAGGCCGAAAGAAAAAAAAATTATTTCAGGCCAAATCAGTCGATCGATCGGTCGACCGGAACAATCCTAAAAACTGATTTTTGACTATTTTAAAATAGGGTTTTGAAAGTAACTTAACCATAAATCTTTTTCATAAAAAACTAGAAATAGAGGTCTACAAATCTTATAGGCATGGTATACATATAAATATGATATCAAAATAATTTTAGCATATTTAAAAATACATTTTGAAATATTTAACTCATATATTAAGTAATTAAATACAAGATATTGAAGCCGAATACCCTTAACGGGTTCTGAATTTCTCCTCATCATTTCTTTAGATAAGAGTTGAGGCGCGTAATTGCTATCTTGATATATTACTTAAAAACAATTTAAATAAGATAAAATACCCAAATACAAGATAGATACACACAAAAAAAAATGTACATGAATGTGAACAAATAAAAGAATCTAATTACACATCCATATATATCTATCAAAAATATGCATGGGTATACACTACAAGCATGAGCAATCAATCCATGAGCTAGTATACTGAACAAAATAGAATTGTCAAAGAACTAGCTCAAATATAAACATGCTATCAAAAAAAAATCATGTTAACACAAATAAAAAACTAGTTATTCCTATGCATGTATAGCTCTAGCTACAATGAAATTTTCAAGTGGAGATGTTACCGAAACATAGGCAATCTCCAAAAAGAGGTGGTGTTCTCTCACCACTTTTTCTTGATAGTGATGCATTATATTGGTTGATCCTTTTGAGCTTCAATGTATCCACCACTAAGGCACCATCCCCCTACGTCTTGGAGGAGGATGACACACCTACATCAATCAAGTTTGGTATATTTTTTGGTACCCAAATCTTTTTGGGTCCTATCGGGTTAGTACTTATTCATAATATTTAACTTTGCATAACAAAATTAAGCTAAATGGCCTTTGCGGCTGCAATGTGTACAAGTGTACACTTTGCTATAAATAAATGTATGATTGTGTTGATGTGTATGTGAAGCATGTTGTGCATGTGACGTATGTTGTGTATGAGTGAATGTGTGTTTCTTTTGGGTTTTGCCCTTTGGAAACATTGAGCTAAATTTACTCATATCAAAAGTACATTTCTTTAATGTAGAATATAAAACATCAATATGTTTTTGAATACTACAAAATTCTTTTCTATCGAAATCAATGTTAGGGCTTTTGCCCTTGCAAACAATTTTGTGATCATTAAAGTTCTTTTTGATCTTTTCAAAAAAATAGATAACTCACGTTTCTCTTTAAAAATAATATCTAATTTGTTCTTTAGAAGATCACTTTCCCTTTTTAATTTTTTATTTTGAGCAATTGAAATCTCATACCGGTTTTGCAATTCTTTAAAAACTTGAGCAAGCTCATCCATGGTAAATCATCATCATCAAGAGAGGTTTCAAGATTTACCTTAGATGTCTCCTCTCTATTTGCCATGAAGCAAATGTGTACGGTGTCGATTTCTTCTTCGGATTCGTTTTTCAAATCGTCCCGCGTGGCCATCATATCTTTTTTTTTCTTGTGCACTTTCTTGGAGGAGGGTGCTTGTGGAGGAGAGCAATCCGTAATGAGATGGCCCGTCTTCTTGCAATGATAGCAAGGACCCATCTCCTCCTTCTTTTCAATCTTCCTTGAGGTCTTCCTCTTCGGAAGTTGCTTTATCTTTCTTTCTTATAAAACATATAGCGATGAATCCCAAGAAGTCCATTGAAATCACCTAGAGGGGGGTGAATAGGTGATAATGCTAATCTAGTGAACTTAATGCGGAATTTAAAAACTAATTGCAATTACAACAATTAATGCAACCAACAAACGATGCACACACAAGCTAGCCAAGCATATAAATATGAATGATCAATATGAAATGATGCAAGGCACAAAGTAGAGAGAGAGAGAGAGTAAGAGTCAAGGGATCAAGCGCAAACAACAAAATATGTTTCGAGCTTCGAGCACCCAGCTCTACATCCCCGCCTTCACCACCGTGAAGGATTTCTAGTCCACTAGCTTGTCCACAAAGGACTCCCACAAAGGGAACCTCCACCGAGGATTTGGGGCAATACAATCACAAGGAGTACCCAACTCCTCTCCTTACAAACACAACCTCCTCCTTGAGGCACAACACCAAGCCAACAAACAATCACCTCACAACTTAAGGGATTAGCACAAAGCTTACACAAGGATCACCTCACACCTTGAGGGATACAACCCAATAGCACAACCTCCTCAACACAATGAGGGAAAGTCACAAAGCCAAGCTAAGATAGGGTTTACAACTTGGTGATCAAAAGACCACAAACAATCTCTTTTTTCCACAAACACAAAGACCCTATAGATAGGATAGAATGAAGCTCAAGTGTGAAAAACAAAGTGTTTAAAACAAAGAAAAATCATTTGGAAAATCTTCACAAAGATATAGATTGAATGAACCAAAACCAATTCCCAAAAGACTATTTTTCTTTGAAATATAAAAACACTTTAAAACAATAAGATTGATCTTTTTAGCACAAAGAAACTCTTTTTAAAACTTGTTCAAACACTAGAGAAAGCTCAAAATTTTCGTCCAAAAAATTCTTATAGAAAACAGGCCATTAATGGGGTATTTATAGCCCCTAGAAAAATATAGCCGTTGGCAGCAAAAACTGCCAAAAATGAACTACCGGTCGACCGTCCGGTCGACCGACCAACGATCGATTTTTAACCGTTGGCAGCTACTGTCGACCCCTCGGTCGACCGTCTCAGAAACAGATAGCAACACTCTGTCCGGTCGACCGCTCGGTCGACGGGGAGCAACCCGAGAGTGGTTGCTCACAGTCGGTCGACCGGCCGACTGACACGGCTACGTGCACAATGTTGTGCACGTCCGGTCGACCGCTACGGTCGACCGTCTCCTGGCCTGGTCGACCGTTACGGTCGACCGCCAGAGCCTGGCAGCCAAAATCTGGGACAGAAAAACTGGATTTTTAAAGTCTTACAAATCGTGTGTCACATAAAGAAGAGATATCAAGCTCCTCAATACAAGATACACTCAACATGAATCTATATGTAGAAGAGATGTTAAGCTCTCCTTGCATATAGGCAATACAAATCAAAACTTTTGTATTTATCTTTAAACAAATTTTTATTTTTGATATCAATTTTGAAAACAATGATCAAACTTATTGATACCAATTTTAAAACATTCAAATAAACATCTTGATATCAAAAGAGAGTATTTTTCCTTTTAAGTATATGATATCAAATGAAATGACTATTTTCTATCATAAAGTAAGGGAACAAAATACCAATTGAAATATGAAAATCGAATTTTCTCCCCTTTATGAAAAAACAACAAAACACATGCATAAGCTTGTAAGAAGATACCAATTGAAAATTGAATCAATTGAAACAAAGTTAAAACTCAAGTTTTAGCATAAACAAAATTTTGTGCTTAAAGATATAGGGATATAATAAGCACAAATAAAACATATATATGTATGAAAAATTTAATACCAATCGAAATTGATACTATTGAAAATGAAAAACATACATACATACAAACATATATGAGTATACAAGAAAGGTCAAAATTGATACCAATTGAAAGAATCCAATGATATCAATTGAAACAACAATAATATCAAGGTATAACTCATATAATCTATCCTCCCAATCATGTTCAAGTTTAAAATGATTTTCAATATAAAGCATACATGAGCATGATCGCCCATCCATCCGCCAGTGGATGGTAGGGTTTTCAAAAAATAGCTTAAAAAATTGAAGTATGTTTTGAAAACTCTACCATAATGAAGAATACGAGCTAGTTAAATGGAAAATCTTGTTAACTAGTACGAAATCCTTCAAGCAAGGAATAAAACAAAATTATTTTTCATGAAAACATGAAATTCACAAAATAGTCAACACTCATAATCAATTAAGCATAAATATGACTCATGAAAATAAAACATGAGTAAACAATAAATGTGAGTGTACAAATAAGATGTGAAGATCATAATCATGAAAGTATTCAATTTAGCTTAATATTCCTTGAAACAAGAAAATCATCAAAAACTTATTTAATCTTCAAGGCATATGTATGTCTTATACAAACTAAGGTATACATACATATCCAAACATAATGAGTCCACAAAGATATATACATGTAGGCACGTGGCTCAAAAGGATGTATATGTATAACAATAATTTGGATAAAATAGACATATACATGAAGTTAAACAAAAATCATAAAACAATTCCAAAAAGGGAATACAAGTTTAAAATGCATGGATCATCAAAACTAAACTATACTAGCACATCTAATGGGTTCAAATAAGCATTCAAGCTCAAACATATATAGATTTATTTTGTGGTCCACTATATGTATAAGTATATACCAAGTTTTAATGAAAACTAACATTTAAACATGTAATCAACGCATGAAGCATAAAACAAGATATGAATAAACATGAAAAACATAAACATGATTATTATGTAAATTCACATGTTATTAGAGCTATGATAAACATGATAGCTAAACAAAGGTGAGAACACTAAAATAATGGTCCATATTAAACATGGTGTCTCAAAGGGCTATACATGCATGTCAATGGTCTAATAATCATGGCATTTTCATAATAATCTATAAACATCAAACATGCTAATAATGAATAAAATGAAAAGCATGTAAATAAAATGAGAGTAAAGGATTGTCACCAAAACCGAAGAAGCAACTCTCCTTGTCTCCAAAACATGGTGGTCTTCCCACCAAACCTTCCTTGAAAGTGATGCATCCAAATAGTCTCCTTTAAGCTCGGAACGCATCCACTCCAAGGTATCGCTACTCTCACGTCATGTGAGAGCCCACACCTACATCATAAACAAGAGGGGTGGTCTTTGGTACCCATATCTTATTGGGTCCATGGGGGTTAGTACCTTCTCTAACCCAAACGAATTTATTTGCTAAATTTGAAACATGTATTCTATCATAACAAAATTTAGCAAGGTGGCCCTTACGTCCACAATGTGTACATGTGTATACATGAGCATACATAGTGGAATGGGTGTGTGCGTGCGGAGCATGTGTATGCCGTGGGGGGTGTGCATGAAAAGATGGAACTTGTTTCTTTCGAAACAAAGATTCCAAACGTGTATGGCTCTTGGCACATTGGCTCAAGGTGGAGCCCAAACAATCCACTCTCTTCTTCAATAAACAAAAATCATCATTAATCCTAGAAGAAGAGGTACATGTAATAGGTAGACTAGATGAAGAAGCTACACTAGCATGGCAAACATGAGAATCTAAATCATTTTTTAAAGATTTATTTTTCTTTAAACAAATTTCTAATTCTTTTATAATGAAATCAATTTCCTTTTTCAAGGAATCATTATTTTTTACAACAAAATCAATTTTTGAAGTTAAAACTTTATTTTTATTCAAGACATCATTACAATCATTTTTAGACTTTAAAAACTCATTTTCTTTAAGTGCAAGATCTAGTTGATATCTAATGAATCCCTTTCATTATAAATCTCAACCTTCTCTTGCAAAACATTGTTAAGTCTAGAATGCAAACTCTTATTTTCATTAACAATTCCTAGACTTTTCTTTTTCAAAACATTATATTTTTCTATTAGTTTTTCACAAACAATAGAAAGTTCTTCATTCAAAGCATGGGGATCAATATTCTCATCACATGAAGAACTAGCATCAAAACTATCTAGTTGAGATTCCGATTGTACCTCAAGGGAGTCATTCCCTTGGATCATGAAGCATTGTGACTCGGATTCTCCACTAGACTCCTCCTCTTGTTGGGTTGGCATTTGAAGCTCGGAGGTGGTTGTGGTTGTCAACTTGTTCCACACTGCAAAGACGGAATCAAGGTTAGAAACATGCATAAGATAATCTTTTGATAGCGTGCTTCTAATGGCCTCAAGGGCTTGTACATTGGCCCCTATATGCTTGCTATCACTAAGGTAAGATTCCTTGGTAATGGCAAGGTGAACCTTATATCTTAGGGTTTGGAAGTATATGGACATCCTACTCTTCCAAACAAGAATGTTGGAAGGGTCAAACATAGGTGGGGTCATGAAGTCCATGGGTCCAAACTATATAGTGCAAACAAGCAAATGCAAAAGATAGACTAGCAAACAAGGATTTCACTCCTAGGTGTACGCGCCGGAAAAGGAATAAAGGTGTTCGCTATAAAATTTCCTTGAATCAGATGAAAAATTACAACAAAACTGTTTTCCTTCCGTTACAAGGGAGGGAAGATGTTGAGTCTTGAATCTCCCCTTTGTTTAGTGCTGGGTTCTTCAAGTGGCGGTAGAGAGTGAATCTTGTTCTCCGTTGACCGGATGACCGTCGGGATCGTCAGGGATCTTCTCTTTAGCTGGTAGAAGGAGTAACACAGCTCTGTCTACCAAACTCTAAAAGAGAAGGTAGGCAAAGGGCCACTTGAGCGCAGCAAGTTCTCTGAAGGGCTTTTCTCTCTTTCTTTTCTCTCAGAGCTCTTTTTTTTCGACCTTCTTTTTCTCCTCCCCCAAAAAATTGACCCCTTCTTCATAGCGACGGGGCTATTTATAGAGGCTCCAGGGGTGAACGTGCCCCCTAAAAGTGCTCCACAATGAGGGGCTGACCTCCCCGCCATGTGGGCGGCGACTAACCCCATAACCAGGGCGGTTATAACTGAGGCGCGGGTTTCAACCCACGCACCTTGATACTGTGACGCGGGCTTTGGGCCCTCGCGCCTTGATGCTGAGACGCGGGTGTCGAGCCCACGCGCCTTGATGTTGAAACGCGGGTGTTAAGCCCACGCGCCTTGATGTTGAGACGCGGGTGTCGAGCCCACGCGTCTAGAACTTGAGACGCGGGTGTCGAGCCCACGCGTCTAGAACTTGAGGCTCTGCTTTTTTAATGGCTTGTCTTTTAGTGATTTTTTTGATAGCCTACAGAACCCCCTCCAAAGTTTTCGATATTCCGCGGTTAACTGGGACGGATTTCGAAATACTTTGGACTCTAGCTGAATTCACCTCTATGACTGGACTGTTAATGCTCCGGGTTTGATCTTATCTGGAGTTGGTCTTCGTGAGTGTACTGTTGAACTCTTTGAGGCCACCAGAGTTGATCGTGTTGAGTGTCTAGATACACAGTCTAAACCTCCCCGATTGCTTTTAGTCTGTCATGGACGCGTTTTAAGCCAAGAGTGGACGATCGTCTGCTTGTGCCAGTGTACTGTTGAAACTGATTTGCAGAAGCAAGGACTGGACGCCAGTTCTTTTTGAAAAGCAGAGATGGTACTGCTTTACAGATGCGACTTTCATGGGGTGCGCCTTTTGGAAATGAAAAACGCGACTGACATTCCATTGGGCAGACGCGATGCTAGGCCGGATTGGAAGGACGCGAACTTCGGAGAGACGCGCCTGTTGGGTGCGAATCCGTGCCATGTCATGAGTGCACCGCCACTTGTTCTGGGGAACCGTCGGGACATCACCTTTTGGCACGCGGACTTCCCGGTTCATTAAATGATCTGTTCCACGCGTCAAGCGATGACTCGCTGTAGAGCTAATCGAGCCACGCGCCGCGTATCTTTGCAAATCTTTGTGCCTATAAATGGCAACAGTCAGAGAGATATCCTCGTCTTCTCCGAGCGCATCTGTTAGGGTTTTTTAGAAAGAGGATTTTTTGTTCATCACTTTTCATTTCTCCTTCATCGGACTCTTGATCACCAATGGCACCCAAGGCCAAGCCAACCGCATCATCCTCAAAGGCGGCCGTCGCCGAGGCCCAGAGGGGCGGTTCCTCCGCGCAGGAAGTCCTTTTCCCAGGTATAATGCCGTTTAGGCTTAACCTTCACCATTAATGGAAGTTCATGGAACCCCTAAAAAAAATCTCTTTTTTTTGAGGAGGAGAACCGTCAACACAGAATATAAACCGTGTTTGATTCTCAGACGCGGTCTTTGAGTTGATAACCAAGGCGCGGGTTTGATGACCCGGTGCTAATGAGCCCTGCAGTTCGGATTCTTCACTTAGAATATTTCTAATTGTGAAGGGTTCGGACGCGGACTTGATCCTTGCGTTCTATGACATCAGGTGCTGATTTTTTATGAATCTGGCACCTGAGCCCAAGTACTTAAGATATTTTTCATAAGTCTTGGTTTTCAAAACGCGGGCTTGATCCTGCGGGCCTCACATATGGACGCGGATTTGCAGGTTTGGACGCGGATTTTGATAATTCATGCGTTCAATGTCTCTTCTGCGTCTGGACGCGGATTCTCAAGTCTAGACGCGAATTTTGATAATTTCTGCGTCCAGTATCTTTTCTACGTCTGGAATATAGACACTTAACATTTTTTTTTTGATAAGATGTCTGATCAAGTGTCCTTTTCTTTTGCAGTGCCACACTCTTCTGCCCCACTCTCCAAGAAGCGCCACTTTGGGCACGTAGGTGGTGCTGACCGTGATTTAACCTTTGCGTTGCAAAGGACTGTACCTGTGACTGCTGACAGGTCGCAGGAGCGCAAGAAAAGGCTCTCCAATGTTGACATGACAACCTTTCGGGAGCTTATGACTGACGCAGCATTCACAACGGATGCTCGCGTTCCGCTGGAGAAGCCTGCCTTCTTCTTTGGAGACCATATCGGCGATGGTGGCTATTCCATGTATGACGGAGATTATAAATGGCTCCGCCAGATAGGGGATAGAAGATTTTTTCTTCCGGACATGGAGAGGATGTACCCGCTGTCTTATCTCCAGCACATGTCCGTCCCTCGGAAGATGAAATGGGACCTTTCCCGATATGTCCCTGAGATTACTCTCGGTGACTTAGGCTCCAAAAAGGTATACCGTCATGATAGTCATGATAGGGCGGTTCTCGGCCTGTTCCCCGGGTCGCTCAGGACTGAGCCCCCAGTTGGAGAAACACCAAAACTCGGCACCACTTTCCTCAGCGCATTCATGAAAGTGGAGGGTGATTTTCCGGTTGAGTTCCGTTCGCCCGGGTGGGTTCATTCCACCGAGAAGTATTGGTGGGACAGGATGGTAAGCTTCGTCCTTGCCGACCTTAGGGACTTGTTGGAGCAAACGGATTTGTACCAAGCAGTCAGGGCCGTCCAGTATGGTATCCCGCCGAGTTCTCAGAACTTCTTCGGGATCCTAGAGCGTTATAATCCTTTGACGGGGACATTCTTCACTCCGGTTGGAGAGATGGGCCTTGCCCTGCACGAGTTGCATGAGGTCTCGGGGCTGGCAACAGGGGACTCTCCCTATGAGGAATATGTCCCAACCACTGAGGAGCTCAACCTTATGAAGAAAGGGTCTCCTCAAGTGTACGAGACTTATTGGGAGGTGTTATGTCACTTCCACATTTGCGGTCAGGTAACCTCTTGGAGGTCGGGAGGAGTCAAGCAGCTGTCTTGGGCCAGCTACTTGTTTAATGGTATCAATAAGAAAGACCATCCGGTAACTCGACTGGCTCCCAGCTCCGACGAGGAGATTGACGACAGGGTTAAGGCTTCTGAAGGCTTCTACACCACGGTTTCGAACGAGGATGGTTTCGAACCTGACATGGCTTTCGAAAGCTTTCATCATCAAGCCCGGATTCCTATCTCCGATCGAGCACTGTTGGCGGGCTTCTTAATGCTGTGGTTGAAGCGTTGTGTGGTGCCCACGCTGCCACATGAAGTCATTGTTGCCGATGTAGTGTACCCGGCGGTGCTCCTGGCCTATGGCTGTCCTATAGCTCTTCTCCCGGCCATAGCGGCTGGCATTCAAAGCGGGTTGCGGGCGTTAACCCAGGCTTTCTGCGAGGCAGGGAAGGCTGTCGACTCCCATGGCAAGCCGATTGTTGACTCGGAGGGGAAGCCGACGGTGAAGCGCCCCAACCCTCGGGTCGAGCTGCCCTACACGTACTTAATGGCTTGGTACGCGATGCACTGCCCCTCTCTGATGATGCTGGTGCCTTGGAGCGAGGGTTTTGTCCCTTTTGTACAGCGGTTGGAGGGTTGTGACTGGCGTAATACTTACATGTATTACGTTCGAAAGTGCATTCTGTCTGCTTCGAACTACCAGCTTAACCGCTGCTTCCCTGAGATTCCTGGTGCATCTTTCGGGGAACTATTTACCGACTCCGCAGGCCAAGATGATTTCA
Organism: Agave tequilana; assembly: GCA_038442645.1. Classification (NCBI taxonomy): domain Eukaryota; kingdom Viridiplantae; phylum Streptophyta; class Magnoliopsida; order Asparagales; family Asparagaceae; genus Agave; species Agave tequilana. The sequence goes on along the minus strand of JAVJIF010005922.1, from coordinate 101,631 downwards.
CTAGGCTATCAACAGGGATTTTCTGGTGGTTGGTTAATATCCGGCCAGGGTATGTGCTTTTTCGGCAAGGTACCTCATGCACGATCGAGCCATATATGCCGAATCGCTTCGCCCGACAGTTCGGCTATGATCAACTCTACGTCGGCAACCCCAATGCTCGACTCGCCTTCAGTGGGAACTTGTTCGAAGGTGCTCGGACTTGGTACTATAGCGTGGCCGGGGGGACGGAAGCAACTTTCCGTCTACCTCTCAAGGAGCCAAAGGGCCGCACAAGCTTTAGCTTCTGTACCTGGTACTTTCAGGTCAACCAGACACCATACTTTGTTCTGGAGTATTCATGCATTGAGAGTATCAATGCAAATTTCGAAGCAAGGTCGGGCTCCGGTAAACGCTCGCGAGGCGTCGAGCAGTATCTGAAGGCTCTGAGGGAAGTAGGGAGAGGGTCGAGGGAGGAGCCACGAGCAACAAAAGCTCGACAAGCAGTGAGTAAGCGTGCTCGAGGCTCTACTTCCACTGCTGACCCTGCCCCAAAGAAGGTCCGGAGAGACTTGACGGCCGAAGTTTCTCTATCCGAAGACATCCCTTCTGGTGTTGAGGAACCGAGGGAAGAAGAGGCGGACGAGGATGATGCCCCCTTAGTCCATGCCCACAGGTTGCGCAGCAGGGGCCCCAGGATTGTGGAGGAAGCGGAGCCTGCTGACAAACCGACCACCGCTGACGAGGCCGAGCAGTTCGAAGTCGACATCATGAGCGGAGGTGATGTTGAGATTCCGGGGGTCTCAGCTCAGCCCGGGTTTTCCTCAGCTTGCGAAAGAAGAGATGAGGCACAGCAACCGGAGGTCGACATCATCAGTGATGTTGAGATTGCAAGAGTCTCAACTCAGCCCGGGTCTTCCCCTGCTCATGAAAGGAGAGATGAGGCACAGCAACCTGGGTCTCCAAGTGTGTTCATCTCCAGTCCTCGGACAGTTGACCCCAGCCCTACCACTGGGGTAATTGGTAGCAAGGCTCCTGCTACCGAGGCCTCTCGCGTTGAACTGTCGTCTTCCTTATCCGCAGAGGGAAGTGATTTTGAGGATGAGGTCGACTATGGTGACGAACCCGCTCCTCCTGATCCGAGTAAATTTTCACACATCTCGGAGGAGGAAATACATGGGTGCGAGCCGTTGACGGCATCACCATTGGCGGCAGTTATTCCCGCTGAAGGTACTCTTTTTTTTTCACCTTCTGACTTAATTTCTCTTTTCATTTTGAAAAGGAGGTTTTAACATTCTCCTTTTATGCTGCAGGGTTGGCCGAGGATATTGAGGCTGCAACCTCCTTGCATATCGAGGAGATGGTGCAAGAGTTGACCCAGCCGGAAGGAGTTGAGACTCCAGCCGCCGAGATGCCTCCAGAGAAGGCAACTACTGAAATCGGGGAGACTCCCACTCTGCAAGACGAGGAGGCAACCACTGAAGCCAGGGAGACTTCTACTCTGCAGGATTCGCCCAAGAATTCGACATCTCTGGACCTCCAACTTGGTAAGGAAGTTTTGATGTCTTGGATGTTTCTCTTTTCACCATTGTAGCTAATGTTGAGATAATTTGCAGAGAGAACTGGGGGGCTCAGGTGGAGAGTTTGACGGTCAGTGCCCCTCCGGAAGGCCACACAGCTCAAGCCTCGGCCGAGGTTTCTGAGGAGGTCGAGCTTACTACTCTGTCATCAGCTGTGGAGGTTCCTACAGAGGTAGCACACCCAGAAGCGCTAGTGGCTACTCTTGCTCCTGCCGTACCGGTGGTCAGCCCGACTCTTGCGCGAGAAGAGCCGGCTTACATCCCTCACCCCGTGATAGAAAGGGGGTCGGGGAGCACCTCGGGCGATGATACTATGGAGTTCCTGACACGCAAAACAGTGCAGCATTTCTTTGACTCAATGTGATCATGCATCGATTTCATCCTGTCTGGGGGTAGCTCCTTTGAATTCGCCCGGATGTTTCTCGGAAACTTGGCCGAGAACATCAAGTTGGCCGGGGCCCTTCGCTAGCCCAGGCGTGTCTGTTGGTGGTGGAGCAGCTGGGACAAGACCTGAGAGAGCTTCGATCCCTGGAGGATGCCGGCTCATTCCACGAAGCCCAGGAAACTCTGAATAGGCTCCTTGCTGCTCAAGAGCAGGAGCGAAGGGAGGTGGAGGAGAAGATAATCGATAACACCCGTCTTCTCGAAGGTTTCCAGGCTGATCATCAACGGCTAGCGGTCGAGTCCAAGGAATCTGTCATGATCATACAGGCTGCAAAGCAGGCTATCCTTGACTCTCGGGCTGCTATAGCCAGGGCTGAGGCCATGATTGCTTTTAACGAACAGAGGCTTGCTACCTCTGAAAAGAGGCTAGCGGAGTTAGAGGCTGCCAAGGCGCAAGTTGAAGCAAACCTCTCTGTTCGTTCATCCGAGTTGGAATCCCTCCGAGTACAAGCACAGGGATTTTTATCTGAGGCGGATCTGCGGGCCCAAGCTCTCATGGAGGCTGAGAAGGCGCGTCGACATAAGATACATCGCCTTAGAGAGCAAATCCGTTCCTTGGCGAACCAGGACTTGTAGCCTTCTTCTCTTTTTTTTTTTTTGTAAAGAAAAAGGACACTCTATTCACCAAGAGTGTTTGTACTTGCTTTTACCATTTTTTTTTTTGAATAGTAAAAGTCTTTGAAGTTCTTGTTCCATCTTTATTGCCTTGCTGTAGATGAATTCAACTTCTTTAGTCTTCTTGATGAGACGCGGCATTGATTCATAGGAACCTAGATAGAACTAAGTTTTTCTGATGAGACGCGGCATCAAATCATAGAGAGAGAGACGCGGTCATCAGTTCATAGGAACTTAGGCAGAACTAAGTCCTTTTGATGAGACGCGGCGTCAATTCACAAAGAGAAACGCGGGTTTAATTAACGCGAATCTGTCCTGCTAATAAAGACGCGGTTCAAGTGGACGCGAAGGACGCAGTTTTTGAGTGTGACTCACTGGTCGCAGTCCTTAAGGATGCAGCGCTGGGTCTTTTGACTAGGTGCAAAAACCCATTACTACCCATGCAGACGCAGCTCCTCTGATGAAGACGCGAGGGACGCGGCCTTGCGTATCTTCCGACTAATCCCACAATGGCCCAAGTCTTTCGCTGAATTAAGTGCTTTCCCTTAAAATGGGCCCCGTTTGCTGAAGGGACGCAACTTTAGGTCACGCGGACATTCCTCTGGAATGCAGGTGGACGTCATTCAGTTTGAAAAAGGGGACGCGGATTCCTGAACGCGGCTTTCTCATTTGCGTCTTGATGTAACTTCCCAGGCGTTAAATGCGGCCTGACTTAAAGATTTCATGAGATCTTTCAAGTCTTCACTGACGATTAGGAAACCGGGTCGTCCGTTATTTCCCGAAGCAATTGTTCACGCGTTGGTTCCTCATTGGACTCAGGCGTTAATGCCTTTTAATGCAAAACCGGCGCTGGCGGTTTGAGACCAGCGTCTGCGACGCTTCCCGAAGCAACGTTCCACGCGTCAGACTCCTATTGGACTTTGACGGTCGTGCGGTCATTAAGGCCGACGGGAACCATTAATGGCAGTTATCAGGGGCTGCCTATAAATAGGGCTCACCCTCTCCCCCTTTAACAACCCAAACTTAGACGGTTTTCTTTTGATTTGCTCTGAGAAATTCCGCCTTCTTCATAGTTTCTAACAGGGGTCTGTCTCCATGGATGGAGGTGACTCTGTGGATGAAGATGACCCAGAGCTTTCATGCTTTCATTTGGTCTCTTCAGGAGAAAGCATCTCTTTGATCATCTTTCATGCCCACGTTTTAATGCAGAGAGTTCAACTCTTGATAGAGGCCTCTGCGGGTATGCCGTCCCGACTTGCCATGATATCTTTAGTCCACCCAGGCTTGCACCTTGGCATCTCTTAAAGAGATATCACCATCTGGATGAAGTCTTAGTTGGTGCATTCCTTTTTTTGGAATTTGCGTCATCGACTTGAACTTCTCTGGACGCGAGTACAGAAGTCTTTGGCACTTGGCGCTGGCTTTGCTCATGAAGTTCGCGTTTTAAGGCCACTAACTTGGATGAATTCCAACTCGGGTTGAAGGTTTCAGACCCGATTCTTGCAACTCTTGTTCATTCAAAAGGAAGATGGCAATTTTTTTCGGCGTTTGAGTCTTTTCGCGCCTGGTGTGTTAGACGCAGATGCAAAAAATTGGACTGCGTTTGAACCCTACGTGTATCACAGTTTTAACTCGCGTCTGTTTCTGCCACCGCGGAAGTTTTGGCTCACTGCGTGGGTCATTCCCGCATCTGTAGTCTTTGGCAATAACTGCGTCTGTCACTTAGTTTTCTCTGTTGAAGCGTACTAAGTTTCAGATGTTCTGATTCCTTTGTTTATTCCTTGCAGGTAGGCTTGATCGTCCTTTTTCTCGTTCGCTGGGCCCGTGGGAGAATATATCGGCCAGCGAACTTGTTCGATGTTTGTCCACAAGGGAAGAAATCATAGTCTCCGTCGTCCACAAGGGAAGAAATCACGATCCCTGACGGGGACTTAACCCTCGTCAAGATCTCTTTGAACGTGACGCACCCGTCATGCTTGCGGGCTGGTCACGGTCACAGTGGGTATGGCGGCGAGGGAGTTACGATGGATATAGTGGTAGATAGCATCCCCTTCCTCTCTCATCCCATAAGTGACATCGAGGACACTCCATGTTTGTTGGATGGCCTTCTGGCGAGAGAGATGCTCATGAATGAAGGGTTGCAGGGCTTTCTGCTGCCACCGGACCTCAAGAACACCATTGCTCTTAGCTTAGTCAGCTAGGGCTCTTTCGATGTTTACATCATGCATCGTGGTGCGGCCAGCTTCTATTGTCGCCACAGTTTGGCGCTTTTCCAAACATCGTGCACTTGGAATTGTATGCAGCTTTGAGGAGTGAGTACGGTCTCTGAGAGAGAGAGGGACTTCTTTGTACTCCTTAATTGTAACACTCAACCTTATTGTATAAGAGAGCGTTTTGTATCACTTTCATATGCCTGGATATAAATAAAAGTGACACTTTTCTTTTTGTCTCTTCTATTGTCTTGAACTCTCTCGTTTCTTTTTAGTCAGACGCATGAAGCAAAGATCTTTGACTTCGTCAAAATTATGATGATAATCTTAATAAGTCAAATTTTGTAAGGAAAGATCCTATTTCAGGAACTTTCACAATACTGTCAGAGGTGTAATATTAACTTGACAGAGATGAAATAATGTTTGGTGGGCCTGTCAATCTATAAAGGAGAATGACAAGTGAAACTCGTACCCCCAGGGAAAATGGGCCTTTATCAAGGTTTAGGATTCACTTGATTAAGCTCAGCTGGGGATTTGAAGGAAAACACTGTTAATGGTGTAGTATTAACCTAACAATGTGTTTAGGTAGACTTGTTATTTTGTTGAAGAGAATAACAAGTGAGACTAGACTCGCAGGAAATCTAGGAAAATCTTTACCGTTAGAGGTGTGATATTAACTTAACGGGTTGAAAGTTGTCTTGCCAGAAGTGTGATGTTAACTCGACAAGAATGTGAATCAGAGGTGTGATATTAACTTGACTCAGAAGCATTTCAGCTTTCGTTTGGGAAAACTGAGAGTGTCACTGACATAGGTGTGATGTTTAACTTGACAGTGAGGGTAATGCTAAAACTGAGAGTGTCACTGACATAGGTGTGATGTTTAACTTGACAGTGAGGGTAATGCTAGAGGTATAATGTGGAACTTAGCATTGGTCATCTCGGCTTGGATAAGAAAGTCAAGGAAAAGTCATGGCCATAGGTGTATTGTTGAACTTAGCAATGACTTAGATGCTAGAGGTGTAATGTTAACTTAGCATCATTCGTTTCAGCTTCAACACGGAAGTCTGAAGGAAAGTGACTGTCAGAGGTGTGGTATTAAACTTGGCAGAAACTTGATGTACTGTTTAGAAGTGTAATGTTAACTTAACAGTAATTTGTCAGAGGTGTGATATTAACTTGAAAGAAACTTGATTTGCGATATGAGCAATTTGAGGACCTGTTGTTCTATTGATAAGAATGGACAGGTGGAGTTTGAAGTGCCAGAGGTATAGTGTTAACTTGGCAACAACTGTATCTTGTAGGCCTACCATTCTGTGGATGAGAATTGGTAAGGGATTTTGGAGGGGAGAGTGAAGTTGAGTCAACCTAGGATTTTTAGCAAACCCTCAGCTATCAACGGGTTTGATATGCCTTTACCAACTACCGTTTGAGTTGGGCTAGCCATGCTATTCCCCTCAGCATGATGAGTTGTCGAAGACTTATGTTGGGCTTAGAAGCCAACATTTTCCTCTATCCCTAGCCGTCGGAGGCGTTGGATATTAATAAAGAAACTCTTCTTGTTTTGATCAGAGGTGTAATTTTGAACTTGATCAGCGGAAGAATACTATTTAAGGATAGTATTTCTTCAAGAACCTGCCATTGATAGGCATCATGAGTGTATCTCCATTCGAGGTTATGAGGCGATATGATCCATTCGAGTAGACTGACTCTACCACAAACGGTCCTTCCCATTTGGGTTGGAATTTTCCTTTTGTCTTGTGCGTCATCACCATGGGTCTTCTGACGGCTAAGACAAGATCGCCTTTCTTGAAAGTTCACACTTTAACTTTCTTGTTGAAGGCTTTGGTAATTTGAGCTTGGTAAAGCACGATTTGTTGTTGGGCCTGCAAACGCTTATCGTCTAAGGCCTTAATTCTTGGAGTCGCTGTCGATGCTTCTCCTCTGTTGTCATCTCCGCTGTCAAGGCGACGCGTAGTGATGGAATTTGGATCTCTAGTGGAAGCATGGCTTCACACCCATATACCAAAGAAAATGGTGTGGCTTTGGTTGGGGTTCGCACAGTTGTGCGGTAGGCCCATAAATATTCACCTAGCTTATCGTCCCAGTCTCGTTGACTTTTCGAGACGAACTTCTTGAGAAGCTTGCCAATAGTCTTGTTGAAAGCTTCTGCGAGAACGTTAGCGGCAGGATAGTATGCCGTGAGGACACACTCTGATTCTGAACTTAGCGCAGAATCTCTGGAACGCCTGGCTGATGAACTGGGGTCCATTGTCATGGACAATTCGCCGAGGTACACCGAAACGGTAAATAACGTGATGTTTCACGAACTTGATCACGTTAGACGATTTTACCTCCTTCAGAGGAATAGCTTCGGCCCATTTAGAGAAATAATCGGTTATTGCCAAAATAAACCGATGTCCCTTTGATGATGGTGGGCTGATAGGACCAACCACATCCATCCCCCACATTTCAAATGGCCAAGTAGAAGCCGTGGAGTGGAGGTACCCTGGTGCTTGATGGATGAAATCGCCGTGCACTTGGCAGGCGTGACATCTTTTGGCATAAGAGATGGCATCGACAATCATCTTAGGCCAGTAGTAACCCAATCTTTGGAGTCGATGTGCCAGTTTTGGGCCAGGTTGATGGGCTCCACACATACCATCGTGGGCTTCTTTCAATACCTCTTGGGCCTCCTTTGGTGAGAGGCACCGGAGCAAGACCCCGTCATGCGATCGACGATACAATGTTCGTGCAATCGCATTGTAGTAAAATTTAGGGGCTTTCCTTCGGATGGCAGCCGCTTCCTTGGCGTCCTCAGGCAGGATGCCATACAAGACATAGTCGATATAGGGGAATCGCCAGTCTTTAAGCTCTGGCCCGGTTGACAATTCCAGCGCTTCTTTGCCTTGATACTCTCCCTTTGACTTCTGATAGTCTTCGAGGGCAGTTCTCGGGCAGTACAGGTCGTGGCTGTAGACGAATACCTTCTCCATTGCTCCAGCTGGAAGAGCTAAGGAGGTCGCGAGGGACGCCAGTGCATCTGCATGCGCATTTTGCCTGCGCGGTACATGGTCAATGTAGAAGTTTGTGAACCTCTCGGCCATGTGGATAGTTGCGTTGTAGTAGGGTACTAGGTCCTCATGTCTGACTTCGTACTCCCCGCGAACTTGGCTAACAATGAGTTTGGAGTCACCGTATGCCTCGAGATTTTTAACGCCAATCTCATCGGCGAGCTGCATCCCAATCAAAAGAGCGTTGTATTCTGCTACATTGTTGGAGCAAGGCTCAGTTAGCGAGACAGCTCGAGGAATCACATAGTTCTGTGGCGAGACGAGTACTACTCCTACCCCCGCTACGATGGTCCTTTTGGGCTTGTTCTGGATGCACCGTCAAAGAAGAGTTGCCACACTTGACTTTTGAACGATGTCTGAGTTAGGCAGGCTTCAGCGACCTCATCTGGGAGATCGTCGTAAAGTTTGGTTGCCCTCGGATCTGGATGCTCAGCCAGGAAATCCGCCACCGCTTGTCCTTTAATAGCCTTCTGTGGTAAAAAGTGCATTTCATATTGAGATAACAATATGGCCCATTTGCCAGTCGGCCATTTAGCGATGAAGGTTTTGTCATGAGTAACCTCAAGGGGTTGACTTTTGATATGACATTTATGGTTTGGCCCGCCAGGTAGTGTCGCATTTTCTGAATGGCGAACACTAGTGCCAAACATTCCTTCTCGATCGGGTTGTACCGATGTTCGGCTCCGATCATTGTTCTACTCAGATAGTAGATCGCTTGATCTCGTCCTTGGTCATCATGCTGAGCTAGTAGATCTCCTAAAGAATGATCCATTGCCCAGACGTATACCAGGAAAGGTTTTTCGGATATCGGAGCTGCAAGGACTGGTGGTTGGGTGAGGTATTGCTTGATTTCCTCAAATGCTTGTTGACAAGCGTCGTCCCAAATGAACGAGACACCCTTCTTCATTAGCTTAGTGAAGGGTTGGCATCTTCCGGAGAGGTTTGAGATGAACCTACGGATGTACGCCAATCGTCCTTGCAATCCCCTGAGTTCCTTGAGATTTCTCGGAGGTTGCATCTCCCGGATAGCGCGAACCTTTTCCGGGTCCAGATGAATTCCCGTGGAGGTTACAACAAATCCTAGGAATTTGCCACTGGCCACCCACAGGAAGGACTTGGTGGGATTCATCTTCAACTGATGAGCTCGCATGATGTCAAAAACCACCTTCAGGTCAGCTATGTGATCATCTTTAATGCGGCTTTTTACCGCAATGTCGTCAACATAACATTCCACCGTTTTGCGTATTTGCTGATGGAAAATGGCATTCATGGCCCTTTGATATGTTGCTCCTGCGTTCTTCAGTCCGAAGGGCATGACGGTGTAGCAATATACCCCTAGAGGTGTCCTGAAGGAGGTATGCTTTTCGTCATCAGGATACATTTTAATTTGATTGTATCCTGAGAATCCATCCATGAAGGACATTCGTTCGAATCCATAAGTATTGTCAATCATGACATCTGTGATTGGCAGTAGGAATTCGTCTTTGGGGAAAGCCCCGTTTAGATCACGGAAGTCGATGCAGATCCGGATCTTCCCGTTCTTCTTGGCAACTGGGACAATGTTGGCTACCCAGTCGGGATGTTGTTCTTCCCTGATGAAGCCAGAATCAATAAGTTTTCTGACTTCCGATTGAATTGCCTCCATTATCTCTGGACGGAACCGTCGCTGCTGTTGTTTGACAGGTTTTGCGTCCGGATTGATGTTGAGGCGGTGCATAGCCACTTGAGGATCAAGTCCAGGCATGTCCTCGTAATTCCAGGCGAAGACGTCTATATACTCTTGTACAAGAGATATTAGATCCTTCTTCTCCGAAGGTGACAGGCCGTCACTTATGAAGATGGGCTTAGGATTGGCCTCATCTCCTAGATTGACTTGAACAACCTTGTCTTCTGTGGGTGGCTCGCGCTGTTCAAAGCGGGTATCCCAAAGAGTATTTAAATGTTTGATCCAAGGATCTGTATCAGACTGGATCATTTCTTCATCTCCGTCTTCCAGGTGGCTTGTTGAAACCATGTTCACTGAAAGTTCTCCGAAGATGTTGCTGACACTGACATCCGACTCCCACGATGACGTGCCTGAAGAGTAATTATGACCTGATGGCCCTCTAGAATCAGAGGCTGATGGGATCGGAGTCGATACATAGCCCAACCCCCGGCGCGTCCGATGATAATAATCGGGGGCTTTCCCTTTCGGCACAAAGGATCGAAGTAGCATTCTCCTTCCTTTGCCGAAGTTCAACCCGGGTTTGTTGGTTAGATCGTATCCCATGCACTTCATCATTTTGAGCGCTTTGGTTCATAATGACCGAACTGAGGGGATTCCTCCTCGCTCTCCGATTCTTCGCGGGGCGTTGGTTCAGACGAGATTCGCCCAAAAAGAATTGGTTTTTGGCCTTTCCGTCTGGCTGGAACCATAAATATAGATTCTTGCGCATTACCATTATCTTGGTATGTCCCGAAGGATGATTTTACTGGTACATGCAACGATGTCAAAGCATCCATTGCCGACCAGAGGTCATCATCTACATCAGTGCTAGTATCTGACGGTATTAAATCAGAAGCAAACACAGACAAATACGCTAAATCTAATTCTTCATTAATGTACCAACCGCCTGCATCGCCGGTGGTATTATCAACATCGAGCTTATCAATGCTCTTTACAGGTGGATCTAGCTCCCACACACACTCATCTTCCTCCAGCTCAGTATCGGCTTCATTGCCAGAGTCTGGTTCTTCCGGCTGCGGGACTTCATCCGTCTCCCCGGGATCTTGGTACAGTAAGGAGTCTGTGAAATAATTCTCGACCCCTTTGAATGGATGCCTTTCGGCAATCAACGTCTGCACCTTTCCATTCTCGTCAGTGTATTTCATGACTTGATGGAGAGTAGAGGGAACGATGGAGTTGCGGTGAATCCACGGCCGTCCCAGCAATAGGTTGTAGGAAGTGTCGGCATCAATGATGTAGCATGTCACTTCCGACTTTAAACTTCCAATCTGGCATTTGAGCTTAATCTTCCCCATCGGACGGGTCCTGTTGGCATTGAACCCGTAGATAGTTGTCTGGGTAGGGCTCAAACGATGAGTAGGAATGCCCAGATGTTGCATGACCCGGCGAGGCATGATGCTCAACGCGGACCCTGGATCTACCTGAATGCGGTTCACTTCAGATGATCCAATATACCCTGTGAAGTACAGGGGTCGATCATGCTTCCCTTTAACCTGCATATCCTCTGCCGTGAAGGTGATGCAGGGGGCATTCTGGGAGGTGTGGAGACAATTCTCTACATCTTCCTCCTTTGGCACCTGGGTCATGAAGACCTCAGCGTTTGCCAGAGCCTCTTGTAGAGCTTCTCTGGTTGACTTTGACAGCCTAAGAAGCTCATACAAGGTAATCCGTGCCGGGATGTTGGCCAATTGAGCCAGGACATCAAAGCGGTAAGGCGCCGTAGATCCTTCCGCGATGCCCTTTTGAAGGGCTCGAGAAAATCGAGTCTCCTTCTGTTTCTCCACTGGTTGTTTTGTGGAGGGCTTGGTTGGCTCTGCAGCTGGTTGTGAAGGGGTTACCGCCGTTTCGCCATACTGCTTCAAGTAGGGCTGTCCTGAGCGTGTTTCTGCCACTAGCCGACCGGGTTCTGAGGCCAGAACTATTGTCTCCTCTTCCGAGTCAGTTAGCGAAGGAATATCGGTATCCGTTTCTCGAGAAGAGGCACACACCACATTGGAGGATGACGCCTTTGCCTTACCTTTGGACTTCTTATTAGTTACAGTAGTCCATTGCTGGGCGTCAACAAGGTCAGGGTGGACCCACATGATTTCCTCTCGAGGTGTAGGGACGGGTACTAGGCCCTTCTCTTGTTGCTGGTGAGGATCCGTGTTGACCACTCTTAGCTCTCCTTTCGGAACAGGGACCACCCCCGAAGGCGTTGGGGGTTGTCTTCCGAACTGGAGAACTGACGTCATGTTAGCCGTCACCTTCTTCTGCTCTGGTCGGAGTTTTAATACCTCCGCGTCAATCAGGGCCTGAAGGATATCCTTGAAGACGTAGCAGCTTTTGGTGGGGTGTCCCAACATTCTGTGGTATAGGCAGTAATTGGGATTGTCGGTTTTATCGACTTCTCCAGGGCGCCTGGCTTCAGGGAGCTTCAGTCTATTGCTCTTGTTGAGTAGTTTAAAGAGCGAATCGACATGTTCCTCCTTGAAAGAATACTGCTTGTTGGCGCGTGGCTGGCTCGAAGAGCCACTCGCCTTGACCGGTTGAGGTTTGGCGGGAGATTTGGTCTCTGTTGCCAAATTATCCTTCCGCTTTGTCTGGAGGGATGTGTCTGGCGCACGCCTGGTTGACCTCTCTGGCCGTGGCTTCCCTTCTTCTGCCCTGACGCGGGCGACAATCTCCTCAGCCTGTTCACCTCGTTGGACCAGCTGCTTCCAGGTGCGGCTTTCAGCAACTCCTATTTGAGCAAGGAGTGAGGTTTGGAGATTGTGGCGGCATGTTTCCACCAGGGTGACCTGGGTCATGCCGCTCGAACATTGGAGTGCTACGTTCCGAAATCTTTCCACGAAAGACTTGACGGACTCTCCCTTTCGCTGCTTAGTGGCTAAAAGGGTAGGCATGTTGACCTCCGAGTCATCCTCGAAGAAGCGCGTTAAGAAAAACTTCTCCAAATCGCCCCAGTTCTTGATGGAGCCCTCCGGGAGTTTCATAAACCATTCAAAGGCGAGCTCTTTCAGGGTGCCAATGAACAGTCGTGCCAAGATGGCATCGTTGTCTACTACATTCCCTGTTTGGGATTTAAAGTAGTAGATGTGTTGGTTGGGTGACCCTTTCCCATCGAATGCTTGAAGGGTTGGAGCCTTGAACTTGGACGGGTATGGAACCAAGTCCCATTCAGCAGGATAGGGCCGGACCACTCCAGCTTCTTGGAGGCCTTTACGGTTGGTAAGGGCCTCGAGGCATTGCTCCAATTGACTCATTCTTTTAGCATGAGCATTTCCCTGGTCTTGGTCGACCTTTACTTGCGACAAGGATTTGGACGAACTAGAAGTAGATCGCGGCCTCTCCTCAGAAGGTTCGGAAGATAAGCTTTCTCCCTTTTTCCCTTTGCCCTTCGTCTTTTTAGGAGGAGATTTCCTCCTGTCCTCGAGCAACTGTGCAAGCATCTGCTTGAGGGAGTTGATAGATTCCTGCTGAGAAAGAATCATATCCATTTGTGCCTTCTGGATTTGCTCTAAACGTCTAGCCGTTTCCTCAGGAGTGCCTATCATGTAGGCGGAGGCCTCCTTCTCAACGGAAGAGTTTGAAGCCTGTGATTCCGCCACGGCGGAGTGAGAATCATTCACTTTAATGCCATGGGCTAAGGCATTATAATCAATCGGGGGAATGGCCCCAGTCCGGGTGCGAGTGTGTTGATACACCCCTTCCGGTTCAGAGTCAGACTCATCCGAGCTGACTGCAGGTTGTTTTCCCTTGCTCCTACTTGTCATATTCGCAGTGAGCTCCGGGTACTCAATGTCAGAGAAGGTTCTCCTTCTGTGGGAGCGCCTTCTTTTGGCTGATGGAGGAATCAGGGTCAGCTGTCTAACTAAAGACTGCTGGTGCACACCTGAACCACAACGGCACTCGGAGAGCATAGAGATGAGCCGTTGGCAGCAACATGATGAAGTGACCTGATTGGCACTTCTTTTCTTCGTCAAGTAATCCCTCAGATCCACGGGAGGGGGATCGAAGAGATTAACCTCGCAACGTCGAAGACGGGAGGCATCCATGTGCTGTACAGCCTGGACGCGGGTTTCAGGGACGCGATTTTCGCGCCATGGTTGTAAGACGCGCGTCTGGCGTCTCTGTTGGGACGAGACGCGACTGCCGCGCTGCCGCTCGATGCGTCGGGGCAGAGACATTTGAGAGAGGATGGCCTGTTGGGCCCCACGCCTATGGGCGCGTGCCTCTCGCGCTTGATGAGGCGCAGAGGCTTCATCTTGGCGTTTGGTGAGTCGGTCTTCAGAGGACCTAGCTTGAGGAGTCTCGCGTTTGGGCCGCCAAACGCGGACTTCACGTGCTGGACGTGGCGCGGGCAAGGCGCCAGATTGAACGTCGCGTCCAGCCTCAGTCGGACAACCAGAGGTTCCAACTTGTAGCTGACGCGCACGTCTCCTCTGTCGACGCTCAGCGTTTCGGTTGCGTCGGGGAGGTGGAGAGTGACCGACGACGACCTGATGCTGGACACCAGGGATTTTGACCACGCGGGTCTCCTGAGAGACGCTGACGCGTGTGTTCCGTGCCGCGCGGTTGATCACAGCAGCAGTTGTGCTTGAGATCACGCGGGCCTTCTGAGAGGCGTTGGCGCGTGTATCTTGCTTGGCACAGTTGGCAGCAGCAGTGCCCGAGAGAACCTCGGATCGGGCTTCGGGGCCATTCCCCGTCGAGACCCTGCGGCAGACGCGGGTCTTGGGGCTCATGGAGCCGGAAGAGAGAAACTCTTCATACTTTGCCTGGTCGAACTCGACAACGAGCGATTCGACCATCTTTCCCTTACGAAGGACGTCATCTTGCGCCACGATTTGCTCATCAGTGATAAATGTAGTCCCCAGCGGAGTCGCCATCTCTCTTGTACGCGCCGGAAAAAGGAATAAAGGTGTTCGCTGTAAAATTTCCTTGAATCAGATGAAAAATTACAACAAAACTGTTTTCCTTCCAGTTACAAGGGAGGGAAGATGTTGAGTCTTGAATCTCCCCTTTGTTTAGTGCTGGGTTCTTCAAGTGGCGGTGGAGAGTGAATCTTGTTCTCCGTTGACCGGATGACCGTCGGGATCGTCAGGGATCTTCTCTTTGGCTGGTAGAAGGAGTAACACAGCTCTGTCTATGAAAACTCTCAAAGAGAAGGTAGGCAAAGGGCCACTTGAGCGCAGCAAGTTCTCTGAAGGGCTTTTCTCTCTTTCTTTTCTCTCAGAGCTCTTTTTTTTCAACCTTCTTTTTCTCCTCCCCCAAAAAATCGACCCCTTCTTCATAGCGACGGGGCTATTTATAGAGGCTCCAGGGGTGAACGTGCCCCCTAAAAGTGCTCCACAATGAGGGGCTGACCTCCCCGCTATGTGGGCGGCGACTGGCCCCATAACCAGGGCGGTTATAACCGAGGCGCGGGTTTCAACCCACGCGCCTTGATACTGTGACGTGGGCTTTGGGCCCTCGCACCTTGATGCTGAGACGCGGGTGTCGAGCCCACGCGCCTTGATGTTGAGACGCGGGTGTTGAGCCCACGCGTCTTGATGTTGAGACGCGGGTGTCGAGCCCACGCGTCTAGAACTTGAGACGCGGGTGTCGAGCCCACGCGTCTAGAACTTGAGGATCTGCTTTTTTAATGGCTTATCTTTTAGTGATTTTTTTGACAGCCTACACTAGGTTGTTAAACCTAAAGTATCAGGAGCGTAGGCTCTAATACCAATTGAGAAACACCTAGAGGGGGGTGAATAGGTGAAAATGCTAATCCAGAAACTAAATGCGGAAGCTTAAAAATATTTTGCAACACACTTAATACAACCAACAAGTGTAGCCGAATTCCCCGTGAAGGGCTCTGGACTAACTCCTCTTGATTCCCCTAGATAAGGGTTGAGGTGCTATATAAAGCTCTTGTGGTTAAGTACAAGTGAGGCACACACAAGCAATCCAAGCATATAAGAGATATAGCAATATGAACGATGCAAGGCAACACAAGCAATATGAATGATATGGCAATATGAATAATGCTTTGCACAAAATAAAAGAGAGAGAGTTAGAGAGACAATGGATCAAACGCAAACACAAAGATATGTTTCGAGGTTCGAGCCCCTAGCTCTACGTCCCCGCCTTCACCTCCACTATATTGTCCACCGAGGACTCCCACCGAGGGAACCTCCACCGAGGAGGATTTTTACAACAAGGGAGTACCGAACTCCTCTCTCAAACACCGCCTTACAACCGAGGGGTAGGCCCGTAGCCAAACAACAACAACACCTCTACCGAAGAGGGTTTACAAACCAAACTCCACCTCTCACTAGAGGGAGCAAATCACAATCTCAACCTCTACCAAAGAGGGAGCAAACCAATCACCCGATCAACCTCTACCAAAGAGGGATACAACAAAAGTAAGGGTGTTTACAACAAGTGGTTTCTTTCAACCACAAACAATCTCTCTTTCCACTTAACAAGATCCTAATAGAATAGGATAAATGATAGCTCAAGTGTGGAAAACTAAGTGTTTTGATCAAAGAAATACTCTTGGAAAAATACCAAATAGATATTGAAATGAAGAACAATAAACCAATTTCCCAAAAACCTATTTCCTTTGAAAATAACAAAACACTTAAAACAACCAAAATGAATCTTTTTGCTCTTTAAACTCTTTTAAAACTTCTTTTTAAAACCAGAGAGTAGGGGAAAATTAGCTCAGAAAATCTTAGCCAAAATCCCAAAGAAATGGGGTTTATATAGGCCAAATAGAAAACTAGCCGTTAGGCTGATCTGGCAGCCTGACAGGCTGGCGGTCGACCGGCCGGTCGACCGCCAACGGTCATAAATATGACCGTTGGGCAATCCCGGTCAACCGCCCGGTCGACCGCCCAGATACAGAGAGCAAAGCTCTCTGGTCCGGTCGACCGGTCGGTCGACCGGCCCACTGTGCTGCCAGACGTGCACAGCTCTGTGCACGTCGATCGACCGCACGGTCGACCTGCCCTTGGTGCGGTCGACCGAGCGGTCGACCGACCTGGCCTGTCAGCCAGTTCTGAGTCAGAAACTGGGGTTAAAATATTTCTAAAAATCTTATAAAAATTTCTAAAAATCTCCAAAAATAGTTTTCTCATTTTGCATTGATATATAAACTTGTGATAAACATTTTAACTCAAATATCAAGCATATGAAACCATTTTTGTGTTTTAACATTTTTATCAAAAACCAAAACATGTATTTTATCAAACTTAGATTTTTCAATACATGAATAGGATAGTCAAAATAAGTTTGTCTAAGAAGTTTAAGCATGCATGTATAGAAAGAATACATCTACTATACATATAAACCATTTAAACTTGTTTTGATCAATCTATTCATGAAAACAAATATCGGTTAAACTAAAAACCGAAAAACCATAAAACGTGTGTGTTAAGCACTTGAGGATATCAACTATACTAAGCTTTACAAATGGATCTAAAACACACTAAACTAAACTAGGATACCTAAGTCTTCTTGATGATCTTCCATCTTCAAGCCGACTCGATCCCAAACGTGATCCACCGAGTGCAAAGGTATGATCTTGATGCTCGGGCACTGGAATCACCATGTGAAAACTTCTAAACACCTCTTGTTGAAGCAATCACCAACTAATATCTTGCTTAATGATCTGAAACTAAAATCACAAGATTATTAGTAAACATAACTACATGAGTTAATCATCATCAAAACTAGAGAGGAAGGCCTCCGGGCCAACATAAACTTGTGTTAAAAATATCAACACAAATTTTAACATTTTGAACTATTTTTGTGTCTTACAAATTTTATCAAAAAAAAAAAAAAACCAAAACCTGTATATTTCAAACTTCGATTTTTCAAAAGAAAATCCGATTTTTTCAAAACTCATTTAAATACAAAAACATGATATTTAAACACTTTGAAGCAAGTTGCATATGGACATAAGTCCAATATACATGAAACATATATATATCCATGTTTTTGACTTTAATTCCAAAATATATTTTGTTAAAAATACCAAAACATAAAACACATGAATAAGTAAGTCAAAATTAAGTTTGTCTAGGAAGTTGAAGCATGCATGTATATAGAACAAATCTAATATACATTAAACCATGTAAACTTGTTTTGAATCTATCTATTCATGAAAACCAAGATCGGTTAAACCAAAAACGGAAAAACCAAAAACCAATATTCAAAACATGAAACGTGTGTGTTGTGAACTTGAGCATATCATACTATTTTAATCATTACAAATGGATATAAAACTCAAACTAAACTAGGTACCGATGTCTTCTTGTAGAGCGCCGTCTCCAAGCCGACTCGATCCAAAACTCCGTGATCCACCGAGCTTGACTCCAATGAGTGCTATATATGATCTTGTCGCTCGGGCTCTTGAATCACTATGTGAAAGCTTCCAAACCATCTTTGTTGAAGCTAATCACCAACTAATATCTTGGTTAATTATCTGAAACTAAAATCACAAGATTATTAGTACACATAACTACATGAGTTAATCATTATCAAAACTAGAGTGGAAGGCCTCTGGGCCAACAATCTCCCCCTTTTTGATGATGACGAAACTCATGAAGTTATATATGCATGGATTAAAGTTAAGCTTCAAGAAAGCTCCCCCCTTAACTCATGCATCAAGATAAACAAATAAGTATGCAATGAATGTTCATAAACATGTATGCATCAACATGCATAAAACACATAAATTTCTAAAACATGCTCTTAATACCAATTAAATAAAACAAGTACATTTTTAAAACAAGCTCTTGATACCAATTTGCAAAACAAAACTAATGAAGCTCTTGATACCAAAAATAAACATGTTCTTTAAATAATGCTTTTGATACCAATTGAAAGTTAATAAAAGCATAAAACAATGTTCCTAATGAAGCTCTTGATACCAAAAATAAACATGTTCTTTAAATAATGCTTTTGATACCAATTGAACTTTAATAAAAGCATAAAACATGCATACACAAACATGCATATAAACTACCAACTCAAATTCTTCTCCCCCTTTTTGTCAATCATCAACAAAGGGGTAAAAGTAAACAAATGTTCTCCCTCTTTTTTTGTTCAAAACAAAGAATCAATAAAGGGGTGACATAAAACATGATACCAATTAAAAAAAATGTCAATGAAGTGCATAAATGATATCAATTGAAATGAGTATAAAAACATTTTAAGGAATGCCTATATCAAATGATACCAATTGAAATAAAGGTAAATGAGGCATTGTAACAAATTGTTTTAATTGAGAATTGTTTCAAATTAAACATGTTTATATGAAAATATATATCAAATGAAAACAAAAATCTTGATATCAGTTGATAAGAAAACAAATAACATACCAATTGTAAGAAAACAATCTTGATACCAATTGAAATTAAACATAACAAATTTTGA
Organism: Agave tequilana; assembly: GCA_038442645.1. Taxonomy (NCBI): domain Eukaryota; kingdom Viridiplantae; phylum Streptophyta; class Magnoliopsida; order Asparagales; family Asparagaceae; genus Agave; species Agave tequilana. The sequence goes on along the minus strand of JAVJIF010005922.1, from coordinate 82,601 downwards.
ATTTCTAAACATAAATTTTGATACCAATTGTAAATATGTTTTTCATTTTGAACATATGATACCAAATTGAAATTTTCAATCATAAAGTATGGGAGTGTAAATCAAATACCAATTGAAAAATGAAATACAAGTTTTCTCCCCCTTTATGAAATACCAAATGAAACAATGAATAAGCTTGTATATGGATACCAATTGAAAACTAGTCAATTGAAATAAGATAGTCATTATAAAACAAGCTTAATCATGATCAAAATTTGTGCTCTAAGATATATGAATATAATAAGCACAAATAAAACATATATATGTATGAAAAATTAGATACCAATTGAAATTGATACTCTTTGAAGTGCAAGCATACATATACAAAAAAAATATATGAGTATACAAAAATGTCAATATTGATACCTATTGAAAGAATCCAATGATATCAATTGAAACAACAATAATATCAAGTGTATACCTCATATATCCTATCACCCATTCATGCACAAGTTTAAAAGATATTCAAGAAGGGTATACATGGCATGGTCGCCCATCCAACCGCCCTTAAAGGTAGGGTTTTCAAAAAAAATAGGTTTGAAAATATAGTTTGTTTAAAAAACTCTACCAAAGAGAAGAACACGAACTAGTTACGGAAAAATTTGTTAATTAGTGAGAAATCCTTCAAGTAAGGAACAAGACAAAATTGTTTTTCATGAAACATATGTAATTCACATGATCACTAAACACTTCAAAATCCATAAAGCCCATATCATACTTATGAAAACAAAATCATGAAAAACCTAATAAAGTGAGTGAATAAGTGTTATGTGACACATATCATCATGAAAATATTCAATTAAGCTCAATTTAAATTCCTTTAAACATGAAACATGAAAATCTAAAATTTTTCAATAAAACAAATTATACTTCAAGGCATATGTATGTTTTGTCAACACAAAAAGTATACATACATATCCCTAAACACAATTGAGTCTATATATAAAGATTTGCATGAAAAGCAAATGACTCAAGGGGTATACATGTATATCTTAAAGTTTGGCAATATAGACGTATACATGAAGTGAAAACACAAGATCATAAAATATATCCAAAATGGGGAATATAAGTTAGAATGCATGAATCATCAAAACTAGACTATACTAGCACATCTAATAGGTACAAATAAGCATTCAAGCACAAACATATATAAAGATTTATTTGTGGCCCACTATATGTACAAGTAAAAATCCAAGTCTTAATGAAAACTAACATTTAAACGTATATTCAAAACATGAGGCATAAAACTAGACATAAATCAACATGATAATCATAAAAATGATCATTATGTAAATTCACATGCTATTAGACCTATGTATACATAATAGCTAAACAATGGTGAGAACACAACATATGGGTCCATATAAACATGGGTGTCTCAAATAACTAAACATGTATATCACTAATCTAAATCACATGGCATAATCATAATGAGCTTTAAAACATGACATGCTACAAATGAAAGTCATAATAAGCATGCAAACATATACGGAAGTTAGAGATTGATACCAAAACCGATGAAGGCACCTCTCTAACTCTCCAAACCAATGTGGTCCTCCCACCAAGCTCCCCTTGAAAGTGATGCATCCAAATTGTTTTCTTTAAGCCCGGAATGCATCCACTCCAAGGCACCATCACTCTCACGTGATGCGAGAGCCCACACCTACATCAAAAACTGTAGGGGTGGTCTTTGATACCCATTTTCTTTTGGGTCCATATGGGTTAATACCTTTCCTAACCCAAACAAGATTACATGCTAAATTTTCATCATGTAAACGATCATAGCAAAATCTAGCAAGATGGCCTTTTCGACCACAATGTGTACACGTGTACACATGAGCATACATAGTGTGAAGATTGTGATCGTGATGAGCATGTGTATGCCGTGTATGGTGTGCATGCAAAGATGGAACTTGTTTCTTACGAACCAAGGTTTCCAAGCGTGTATGATTTAAAGTACATTGGCTCAAAGTGGAGCCCAAACAATCTACACTTTTCTTCAAAACATTTATGTCATTTTCAATACTAGAAGATAAAGTGGAGCATGCAAAAGATGTGCTAGGTGAAGCTACACTAGCATGGCAAACATGTGAAGACAATTCAATTTTCAAACATTCATTTTTCTTTAAAACAAAATCCAATTCTTTTGTAATGAAATCAATTTCATTTTTCAATGAAAGGTTATCTTTTAAAACAAAATCTAATTTAGAAGATAAAACCCCATTGTTTTTCACAACATCATCACAATCATTTTTGCTTTTCAAAAATTCATTTTCCTTTAGGTCAAGGTCAAGTTGAGATTTAAGTGAGTCACGTTCACTAGTAATCTCTTCCTTCTCTTGCAAAATCACTTCAAAACTAGAACACAAATCCTTCATTTCTTCTTTTAAATCAAAATGCTTCTTTTTCAAAAAGTCATGTTTTTGCAAAAAAATTTCAAGCTTTGAAGCAAGTTCAACATTTAAGTTTTGAACTTCTAAACATCCATAGCAATATGAGCTAGAGTTATCATCTAGTTGAGAATCCGGTTGTACCTCAAGGGAGTCTTTCCCTTGGACCATGAGGCAATGCTCGTCGGACTTGTCTCTCCTAGATCTTCTCAACTTGTTAATAATCTTTGGTAGCTCGGGAGAAGTCAATATGCTCCAAACTGCAAAAGCCGAATCATAATGAGCAAACACATGTAAAAGATCTTCATTAAGAGATGCTCTAAGTGTTTTAAGTGCAAGTGCATTGGCCTTATTATGCTTGCTATCATTGGGGTAGGATTCCTTGGTAATGACTTGGTAAACTTTAGATCCTAAGGCTTTCAAATGACTACTCATCTTGGCCTTCCAAAAATCATGTCTAGAAAAATCAAACATAGGAGGGCTATCCATGAGTGCAAACTAAATGTGTGCAAATGAAAAATGCAAATGAAGATTAGCAAACCAAGATCTCACTCCTAGGCGGTTAAACCAAATATCAGGAGCGTAGGCTCTGATACCAATTGAAATCACCTAGAGGGGGTGAATAGGTGATAATGCTAATCTAGTGAACTTAATGCGGAATTTAAAAACTAATTGCAATTACAATAATTAATGCAACCAACAAACGATGCACACACAAGCTAGCCAAGCATATAAATATGAATGATCAATATGAAATGATGCAAGGCACAAAGTAAAGAGAGATAGAGTAAGAGTCAAGGGATCAAGCGCAAACAACAAAATATGTTTCGAGGTTCGAGCACCAAGCTCTACATCCCTGCCTTCACCACCGTGAAGGATTTCTAGTCCACTAGCTTGTCCACAAAGGACTCCCACAAAGGGAACCTCCACCGAGGATTTGGGGCAATACAATCACAAGGAGTACCCAACTCCTTTCCTTACAAACACAACCTCCTCCTTGAGGCACAACACCAAGCCAACAAACAATCACCTCACAACTTGAGGGATTAGCACAAAGCTTACACAAGGATCACCTCACACCTTGAGGGATACAACCCAATAGCACAACCTCCTCAACACAATGAGGGAAAGCCACAAAGCCAAGCTAAGATAGGGTTTACAACTTGGTGATCAAAAGACCACAAACAATCTCTTTTTCCCACAAACACAAAGACCCTATAGATAGGATAGAATGAAGCTCAAGTGTGAAAAACAAAGTGTTTAAAACAAAGAAAAATCACTTGGGAAATCTTCACAAAGATATAGATTGAATGAACCAAAACCAATTCCCAAAAGACTATTTTTCTTTGAAATATAAAAACACTTTAAAACAATAAGATTGATCTTTTTATCACAAAGAAACTCTTTTTAAAACTTGTTCAAACACTAGAGAAAGCTCAGAAATTTCGTCCAAAAAATTCTTATAGAAAACAGGCCATTAATGGGGTATTTATAGCCCCTAGAAAAATATAGCCGTTGGCAGCAAAAACTGCCAAAAATGAACTACCGGTCGACCGTCCGGTCGACCGGCCAACAGTCGATTTTTGACCGTTGGCAGCTACCGGTCGACCGCTCGGTCGACCGTCTCAGAAACAGATAGCAACACTCTGTCCGGTCGACCGCTCGGTCGACCGGGAGCAACCCGAGAGTGGGTTGCTCACAGTCGGTCGACCGGCCGACTGACACGGCTACGTGCACAATGTTGTGCACGTCTGGTCGACCGCTACGGTCGGCCGTCTCCTGGCCTGGTCGACCGTTACGGTCGACCGCCAGAGCCTGGCAGCCAAAATCTGGGACAGAAAAACTGGATTTTTAAAGTCTTAAAAATTTCCATAAAATCTCTAAAAATTCACAAAAATAGTTTTCTCATTTTACATTGATATATAAACTTGTGTTAAAAATATCAACACAAATTTCAAACATTTTGAACTATTTTTGTGTCTTACAAATTTTATCAAAAAAAAAAAAAAAACAAAACCTGTATATTTCAAACTTGGATTTTTCAAAAGAAAATCCGATTTTTCCAAAACTCATTTAAATACAAAACATGATATTTAAACACTTTGAAGCAAGTTGCATATGGACATAAGTCCAATATACATGAAACTTATATATATCCATGTTTTTGACTTTTATTCCAAAATATGTTTTGTTAAAAATACCAAAACATAAAACACATGAATAAGTAAGTCAAAACTAAGTTTGTCTAGGAAGTTGAAGCATGCATGTATATAGAACAAATATAATATACATTAAACCATGTAAACTTGTTTTGAATCTATCTATTCATGAAAACCAAGATCGGTTAAACCAAAAACGGAAAAACTAAAAACCAATATTCAAAACATGAAACGTGTGTGTTGTGAACTTGAGCATATCATACTATTCTAATCATTACAAATGGATCTAAAACTCAAACTAAACTAGGTACCGATGTCTTCTTGTAGAGCGCCGTCTCCAAGCCGACTCGATCCAAAACTCCGTGATCCACCGAGCTTGACTCCAATGAGTGCTATATATGATCTTGTCGCTCGGGCTCTCGAATCACTATGTGAAAGCTTTCAAACCATCTTTGTTGAAGCTAATCACCAACTAATATCTTTATTAATTATCTGAAACTAAATCACAAGATTATTAGTACACATAACTACATGAGTTAATCATCATCAAAATTAGAGTGGAAGGCCTCGGGGCCAACATCCATTTCCATCTTCGAATGAGCATAGCGAAGTCCTCATCACCATCTTCCGATGATTCTTCTTCTTCAATGAATGAGGGAGTAGCCTTGAAAGCTATAGATTTCTTCTTTGGAGGCGCCCTTTCTTCTCGCACCTTCATCTCTATCTCATGAGTTTTGAGATTCTAATGAATCTCGAGAAGTCCATTTCTTCCCCATTATTGAGCTCCTTTAAAGTAGTAGCCTTTACTTTTTAAGCTTTGGGGAAAACTCTAATGACCTTTCTTATCTTTTGGTCATTATCAATGGAGTCAATTAAAGAATATAACCCACTAGTAATCTTGATAAAACGGGTGAGCATCTCATCAATACTCTCATTTTCAAGCATGTAGAAATTTTCATATAGATTAATCTTGGATCTTTTCACTTGGGATGTACCCTCATGAATAATAATTAAATCATTCCAAACTTCACAAGCAGATTTGCAATTAATTATACAAGAAAAATCATCATCATTTAATGCTTGTGTAAGTACATATTGTGCTTTGGCATTGGGCTTCATAGTCCTTGGCGGTTGCTTCGGACCATGTATCATCATCACTGTGAGGTTCAACAAATTCTTTGGTAATGACCTTGTCAATTCTAACACCTAGGGACTTAAGGAATAGAGTCATCTTAACCTTCCAAATAGGAAAGTTCAACCCATCAAATTTGGATAGGGACTTGATGTTAAAGAAGTCGTGTGATGCCATGAAAACAAATAAGAGTGCGAAGATATAGCAAATGCAACAAATATGTATATAGCCAAATGAAGGATCTCCCTAAGGTGGTCAAACCAAAACTAAGGTTAGGCTCTGATACCAATTGTAAATCACCTAGAGGGGGTGAATAGGTGATGGCTATAGGTTTATGACAAATAATATAGAATAAAAAACTATTACTAGCTAACTAGCAATAAACAATCACAACACAAAAGATACTTGCAATAAGATGATCAGCTTTAGCATGCAAGAATAGAGAGAGTTGAGTAAAGAAATAAGGAGTGTAATCACAAACACAAAGATGTGTTTCGAGCTTCGAGCCACCACTCCATGTCCTCGCTTTCACCGCAATGAAAAATTTCTACTATTGCGATCCCGTGAGATTGACAACCCTTACAAGTTCCCGCAAGAACTCAACGGACCCGCAAGTCCCTCTCTTGGTGTCACAATACCTACAATCGAGCTCACAAGCTCACTCAAGGCCGCAACCTCTACAACTTCTTCAATACAAGAAAAACGTGATCTTCTTCTTGATCACAAAAGCTCACTCAAACACAATCTTATAACCAAGTAAGGTAGTTGAAGCTCTTAGAGATTATGTGGTGAAAATATCTTGTAAAGATGTAAAGGAAAGCTCAAGCTAAAAACAAGGATGTGGAATTTTTGGCTCAATATCAAAATCTTTTTAGGAAAATGAATTTTGATCACTAAAACTTTATCTTGGATGATAAGAACTTGTTTTAGGGTTTTTCAACAGTACCTATATTTATAGGGCATGAAAATATGAAGAGAAAACCCAATAGAGTCATTGAGATGACCCAGAAAAAGACGAAACAGAAACTAGCCGTTAGGGTCAAAATTACAACAAAAGTGTTCTGTCGATCGACCGGCCGGTCGACCGCCAACGGTCGGACTTTTTACCGTTAGGTTCACGGTGGACCGCCCGGTCGATCGTGTAACCTAAACAGAGAGTGTAACGCCCCGATCCCAAGGATACGGAGACGTTATGGCGACGTACATACGCAAGGCGGAAAAACCACACGTACGTACGTTAAGCCTCAGTACAATAAATAACCTCCATATAGACATGGGTCCCAGCATGAAATAAGTACAAGAATACCTGCAGAAATAGGTCAGCGATCATAACAGATATAACAAATAGGGACAAATAAGATAACGAAAATAAAGCACCAAGATACCTAGGCATAGTCCCGATGAGGAAGCTCCGATGTGACTCCATTGCACTCTCTGAAGCTACGGTAACTCGGATCTCCAATCTGGGCACGCAAACCCAGGGTCGTCAGAAAGCGACCTAGTGAGTGGTAAAATGAAGGAGGCAGTAATATATACAATAGTACTACATATACTACAACCATGATACTAATATGTAATATAATACAAGATGTGATACTAGTGATACCATATAATACGCATATACGAAACAGTACAAATATATATAAACATGTTTTATTGTAATACCATCTCTACCTAACCGGTTATCATCAGGTCATATCTATAGTTGTGTCCAGTTTATATAATAACTAATGTTGTCTAGTGGTGACGTAATAGACATGGACATGATAGGGGTGACGTGATAGAGGTGGACCGACAGATGAGCATATGTCTGCAACAATAAAATATATGCAATGCAGAACATGCATAGTATGCCACTACATACAGTGTAACATATACCAGGTAATGTAACAAAGTATACATGTACATCAGTCGTAGGGCACTAAAGAAAGTGTAACAGGAAACAGGAACAATAGCAATGTATACATGTCACATGATAGCAGATAAATGATCAGGAACAGTAATAAGTACAACTAAACATGTAGCAGGCAGGTCATGTCAAAGTCATGTCATTTATACAATAGTAGCGATCAGTACCACCTGGTATTTTAATCAATCTCTACCAGTATCCCATACCACTGGCAGTTCATACTGGAGCCCGCACTCCAGTCGAACCCATCCGGACATGGCCTACGGGTACCATTATCCAAACGAGAGAGTGATCAAATAATAAGTGTTCCCGACGTCCACTATTGTGTATATCGTTTTATTATGTTAATTGGAAACTCATGGTCGAGGAGTTCTTATCGGGTGAATGTATCCCGTGCATACCCGGGATCACGGCCTTAAACAATCCCCTGGCTGCTAAGACCAGGGCCCTCCGCTAAGAGGGGAGCATGAATCAAGTAACAAGAGCTCATGGAGCAATTGGTAGGTAGCACTACCGTCCCCTGCAGTGGGAAAACAATATGGATCCAGTACATCACCCGATAAGATCTAATCAACCGTCAAGTCTCCCCCATACCCGAGTTAACTTTATGAGCTGATATGTCAAATATATAATGTAACAAATACCATTGCAATATGTGATACGGGTAACATGATAACTGGACCCGAGCTCTGTTGATAGCATAGAACAATATAACGGGAATCAGGAACAATATAACGGGATCAATATAACAGGAACAATATAACGGGAAACGGGATCAATAGATGTGGAAGTCCACATATAGCATATCAACAGCTCTCAAGTCCAGTATCGGGAATATCCATATCAATAACAGGAAACAATCACATAACATGAATACGGTAACATGGAACAATAGTACATGTACTATGAACAGGGATCCATAGAGAAAGCATACATGCACGTGCAACAGTGATATGCAGAGAATCTATATAATGATGATCACAATATATGTGATGACGGTAGTCTGTGAAGTAGTGCATATGAATAACTGATGTAACGTGTCATAGTATCGGTGCAACATGTATAAGCAATACCTATGAGCAGTGTCTAATATCAGTGTAAGGATGATAACAATAATATGACATGCGGTACTTATCCTTGTACTAGCGGAACATAAATGTATGGCCATAATCCATGTAACAGTACATGTAATAATGGTAGTCCGTGTATCATATAATATCCTGTCCTGTGAATTATGGTAACAGTATCTAGCATGCATGTCTAGTGACAGTGTTGTGTCATAGCGTATCTGTGGAACCGTATGCAGGTAACGTTACTGTGATATGATACATGACAAGATAGTGTCCAAACATATGGTGACATAGTGTGCCGGATGTCAGTGGTCCATGAACATAACCTAATAGGTATCCAGTGTTACACTTTACGTCGATTAGGTATTAGGCATATTTAAGTACAGTGTTTATTACAATGTTTTAATATAGTGTACCAATTAGGATTTACCAGTTATTAATAAAGCAACCAAGTTCAATTAATAGACTAAAAAGATAATTTATAAAATAAAAACACTCACTAACTAGCTACAGGACTGTAGCTCTCGTTCTCACGATCGCAACGGATCCAGAATTGCCCGAATCGGAGTCCGGATGCTCCAGATATCGCCTGAATACATTATCGGATCGGGTTGATGTCAAACGGGTCGGGTTTCAATCCAAACCCAAACCCGGAACTTAAACCAAATGGGTTTTGGGTCTGGGTCAATATGGGTTAATGGGTAAAAGGGATTTGGGCCTTGGGACTCGGGTTCACAACCCGTTAAGGGTGTGAACCCAACAAGAGAACAAGGGGGTGGCAGCAGCAGCAGAGCTGCTGCTGCGCGCGGTGGCCGGCCAGCCTAGCTGGCCGGCGGCAAGGGGTGGGCCCGCCGGCGGCGGTCTGGCCCCAAAGGAGAGGGTGAGAGAGAATATGAGAGAGGGAGAGAGAGAGAGGATTGACAGAGAAAGAAAAGAAAAGGAAAGAAAAGAAAGGGAAGAAGAAGAAGAGGATGAAGGAGAAGGGGTGCCGGGTTGCGGCCGGCGGCAACGGCGGCGCCCGCCGGGCTGGGGCGCGACCTGGCCGTGGGAGAAGGGGTCGCCCCCCCCCCCCCCTTAGGGTGTGTGCAGAACAGAGTGAGGGAGAGTGTTAGTGAGATAGGGAGAGAGAGAGATTGCTTGATCTCTCTAATCAGAGAGAGAGAGAAATAGAGAGAGAGAGAGAGGAGATGTTGTTTTTGAGAGAGTTTGAGAGAGTGAGATTTTTATAAGAGAGAGAAAGGGAGAGGCGGTGGAATGGCGGTGGAAGAATGATCCAGAGAAAGGGAGAAAAGAAGGGAAAAGAAGAGAAAAGAAAAAGCTTTTAAAAAAAAATATTTTAATATTATTATATTGCCCGAAATTCGACCAGCTCCGAATGGTACCCAAAAATTACAGAAAATAGAAAATATTATCCTGAGACGTAAGATGAAGACGGTTTGTCAAAACTCCATCCGGTTTGCAAATTAAAAATCCCGGAGTGCCTCGCCGATACGGGCGACACCGGTTTGGCCGGATTTTCGATAAATTCAGAAAAATCCCCAAAAATACCCAAACATAGAGAACACGATTCTAAGGCACACGGTGAAAGAGGATTCTCAAAATTCTACTCCGTTTGTGAAATAAAAATCATAAAGCCTATTATCAGTATCAGTCGACACCGACTACGGAGATTTTCCAAAATAATCCAGAAAAATTCCAGAAAATCCTGAAAAATCTCAAATATTAGAAAATGATTTTTGAAACTGAACTCGGTTCAATCTGACTACCAGAAAGGTCAAATCAATTTTATACGTCGTATCGCGTACCGATACGGTGATACGTACACCGGGAAGCAGAGGGTTACATTTCTCCCCACCTTACAGAAAATTGCGTCCTCGCAATTTCAATCAGGCGTGAGAATAATATTTTTAACCCCAAAGCCTAAAGGTGACGGGTCCACGACACTTTCGCTGCGCACTCTGCTATCTATAAGGAACTCGGTATGGAGAAGTATGATAGTGAACTAGTCCGAATGGATGGGAAGCAAGACGATGCAAGGAAAGCGAGAAGAAAATCGGATATTTTGGTAGACAACTGGAAAGAAGGAAGGAATACAAACAAGTTAAGGAATGAATTGTCAAGGTCATGGTATTCTTGTACTCGTTGCTGGAATCCCTAAATTCAGATATAGATCAGTGAATCTGAACCTGGTTGTACTGTTGGTAAGAGCCCGAGGATTGACCCAGGTGGTTACCCACACCAGGTGTGAAACCTAGGCTCTGATACCACTATGTAACGCCCCGATCCCAAGGATACGGAGATGTTATGGCGACGTACATACGCAAGGCGGAAAAACCACACGTACGTACGTTAAGTCTCAGTACAATAAATAACCTCCATATAGACATGGGTCCCAGCATGAAATAAGTACAAGAATACCTGCAGAAATAGGTCAGCGATCATAACAGATATAACAAATAGGGACAAATAAGATAACGGAAATAAAGCACCAAGATACCTAGGCATAGTCCCGATGAGGAAGCTCCGATGTGACTCCATGGCACTCTCTGAAGCTACGGTAACTCGGATCTCCAATCTGGGCACGCAAACCCAGGGTCGTCAGAAAGCGACCTAGTGAGTGATAAAATGAAGGAGGCAGTAATATATACAATAGTACTACATATACTACAACCATGATACTAATATATAATATAATACAAGATGTGATACTAGTGATACCATATAATACGCATATACGAAACAGTACAAATATATATAAACATGTTTTATTGTAATACCATCTCTACCTAACCGGTTATCATCAGGTCATATCTATAGTCGTGTCCAGTTTATATAATAACTAATGTTGTCTAGTGGTGACGTAATAGACATGGACATGATAGGGGTGACGTGATAGAGGTGGACCGACAGATGAGCATATGTCTGCAACAATAAAATATATGCAATGCAGAACATGCATAGTATGCCACTACATACAGTGTAACATATACCAGGTAATGTAACAAAGTATACATGTACATCAGTCGTAGGGCACTAAAGAAAGTGTAACAGGAAACAGGAACAATAGCAATGTATACATGTCACATGATAGCAGATAAATGATCAGGAACAGTAATAAGTACAACTAAACATGTAGCAGGCAGGTCATGTCAAAGTCATGTCATTTATACAATAGTAGCGATCAGTACCACCTGGTATTTTAATCAATCTCTACCAGTGTCCCATACCACTGGCAGTTCATACTGGAGCCCGCACTCCAGTCGAACCCATCCGGACATGGCCTACGGATACCATTATCCAAACGAGAGAGTGATCAAATAATAAGTGTTCCCGACGTCCACTATTGTGTATATCGTTTTATTATGTTAATTGGAAACTCATGGTCGAGGAGTTCTTATCGGGTGGATGTATCTCGTGCATACCCGGGATCACGGCCTTAAACAATCCCCTGGCTGCTAAGACCAGGGCCCTCCGCTAAGAGGGGAGCATGAATCAAGTAACAAGAGCTCATGGAGCAATTGGTAGGTACCACTACCGTCCCCTGCAGTGGGAAAACAATATGGATCCAGTACATCACCCGATAAGATCTAATCAACCGTCAAGTCTCCCCCATACCCGAGTTAACTTTATGAGCTGATATGTCAAATATATAATGTAACAAATACCATTGCAATATGTGATACGGGTAACATGATAACTGGACCCGAGCTCTGTTGATAGCATAGAACAATATAACGGGAATCAGGAACAATATAACGGGAACAATATAACGGGAAACAGGATCAATAGATGTGGAAGTCCACATATAGCATATCAACAGCTCTCAAGTCCAGTATCGGGAATATCCATATCAATAACAGGAAACAATCACATAACATGAATACGGTAACATGGAACAATAGTACATGTACTATGAACAGGGATCCACAGAGAAAGCATATATGCACGTGCAACAGTGATATGCAGAGAATCTATATAATGATGATCACAATATATGTGATGACGGTAGTCTGTGAAGTAGTGCATATGAATAACTGATGTGACGTGTCATAGTATCGGTGCAACATGTATAAGCAATACCTATGAGCAGTGTCTAATATCAGTGTAAGGATGATAACAATAATATGACATGCGGTACTTATCCTTGTACTAGCGGAACATAAATGTATGGCCATAATCCATGTAACAGTACATGTAATAATGGTAGTCCGTGTATCATATAATATCCTGTCCTGTGAATTATGGTAACAGTATCTAGCATGCATGTCTAGTGACAGTGTTGTGCCATAGCGTATCTGTGGAACCGTATGCAGGTAACGTTACTGTGATATGATACATGACAAGATAGTGTCCAAACATATGGTGACATAGTGTGCCGGATGTCAGTGGTCCATGAACATAACCTAATAGGTATCCAGTGTTACACTTTACGTCGATTAGGTATTAGGCATATTTAAGTACAGTGTTTATTACAATGTTTTAATATAGTGTACCAATTAGGATTTACCAGTTATTAATAAAGCAACCAAGTTCAATTAATAGACTAAAAAGATAATTTATAAAATAAAAACACTCACTAACTAGCTACAGGACTGTAGCTCTCGTTCCCACGATCGCAACGGATCCAGAATTGCCCGAATCGGAGTCCGGATGCTCCAGATATCGCCCGAATACATTATCGGATCGGGTTGATGTCAAACGGGTCGAGTTTCAATCCAAACCCAAACCCGGAACTTAAACCAAATGGGTTTTGGGTCTGGGTCAATATGGGTTAATGGGTAAAAGGGATTTGGGCCTTGGGACTCGGGTTCACAACCCGTTAAGGGTGTGAACCCAACAAGAGAACAAGGGGGTGGCAGCAGCAGCAGAGCTGCTGCTGCGCGCGGTGGCCGGCCAGCCTAGCTGGCCGGCGGCAAGGGGTGGGCCCGCCGGCGGCGGTCTGGCCCCAAAGGAGAGGGTGAGAGAGAATATGAGAGAGGGAGAGAGAGAGAGGATTGACAGGGAAAGAAAAGAAAAGGAAAGAAAAGAAAGGGGAAGAAGAAGAAGAGGATGAAGGAGAAGGGGTGCGGGGTTGCGGCCGGCGGCAACGGCGGCGCCCGCCGGGCTGGGGCGCGACCTGGCCGTGGGAGAAGGGGTCGGCCCCCCCCTCTTAGGGTGTGTGCAGAACAGAGTGAGGGAGAGTGTTAGTGAGATAGGGAGAGAGAGATTGCTTGATCTCTCTAATTAGAGAGAGAGAGAGAAATAGAGAGGAGAGAGGAGATGTTGTTTTTGAGAGAGTTTGAGAGAGTGAGATTTTTATAAGAGAGAGAAAGGGAGAGGCGATGGAATGGCGGTGGAAGAATGATCCAGAGAAAGGGAGAAAAGAAGGGAAACGAAGAGAAAAGAAAAAGCTTTTAAAAAAATATTTTAATATTATTATATTGCCCGAAATTCGACCAGCTCCGAATGGTACCCAAAAATTACAGAAAATAGAAATATTACCCTGAGACGTAAGATGAAGACGGTTTGTCAAAACTCCATCCGGTTTACAAATTAAAAATCCCGGAGTGCCTCGCCGATACGGGCGACACCGGTTTGGCCGGATTTTCGATAAATTCAGAAAATCCCCAAAAATACCCAAACGTAGAGAACACGATTCTAAGGCACACGGTGAAAGCGGATTCTCAAAATTCTACGCCGTTTGTGAAATAAAAATCATAAAGCCTATTATCAGTATCAGTCGACACCGACTACGGAGATTTTCCAAAATAATCCAGAAAAATTCCAGAAAATCCTGAAAAATCTCAAATATTAGAAAATGATTTTTGAAACTGAACTCGGTTCAATCTGACTACCAGAAAGGTCAAATCAATTTTATACGTCGTATCGCGTACCGATACGGTGATACGTACACCGGGAAGCAGAGGGTTACAGAGAGCCTTGCTCTCTGACGGTCGATAGATCGGTCGACCGTGCCCAGCCGAGACTAAAGGTCTCTCAGTCGGTCAACTGAACTGCACATCAAGGCACTTCAAAATCCTTGTGCATAATCAGTTAATCGCTCGGTCGACCGACAGAGCAATTTTGCTCTGTCAACGGTCAACCGGTCAGTCGACCGACCTATGGCCAAAAACACATTTTTGAAAACATTTGAAGTCCAATACTTTTTCCCACAAAACATGTTTTGATTACAAACACAAAATAAAGTTCTTAGGACATGATATATCTAGTGTGTGATCAGAGATCATCACAAAACTAAGTAGAACTTTATTTTGACAAAAATACTTTTCTAAAGGAAAAAACTTTTCTAAAAGGAAAATGGTTTTTCCGAAACTCGTTTTTGAAAACTAAAACGAGAAATATTTTGAAGTATTTTCAAAAACACTTGGAGATAGGAATGAAACGTGTGTGTTAATCTCAAGAGCTATCAACCTTACTCCCTTGGTTTTAATAAAGCTATAAATTCTATACCAAAAAAAATACAGAATACATAAATCTTGTATAGCCTTTACTCTTTGCAAACTTGATCCTTGAGCTCGGTGAATCCCATGTACGTGTCTTCTTGGTGCTTAGGCTTTTGGATCATCATCTTCAAGGCTCCAAAAATGATGTGAGTCTTATCTAGGAAGCCAAATGCAACAACGAGAAATCCTAAAACTTATTTAACAAAAATTGTTAAAAAACATAACTTCATATATTTTGTTATCATCAAAACTAGGGCAAATGACCTTTGGGCCAACAACAGCTCCCGGGAGCAAACATCCACATCAACATCCATGAGGCAACTCTGCCAATCTTCCACCAATCTTCCTTAAGATGATACTTAGAATTCCCAGGAAGACATCCGAGCTATAGGCTGCACCTCGAGCCTCAGATAGGAGCCCGTAAGCCGATGACGATATCCCGTCACCAGCCCCTTATTTTGAGGAATAAGTCAGAGCTCCAGAAGAGGGAGTGCTCCCCAGTGATGAACCTGGGCAATGTACTCGCTCTCCCCTCCTGGCTTTCGACCAAAAGAAGATTGCCAAACATGAAAGTCAACGATCGAATCGGATCCACCACCATGACTGTCGTGACGAACTCCACTCCTTCCTCATACGTGCCACCAAGAAGGAGAACTCCGAGCCCCAAGATGAGAGCTGGACTAGTCCAATTAGAGATCAGTCGAACAATTCAGATCAAAGTAGAAGCATCCTTCCTAGCAACAGAACCTTGTCGCGAAAATTGATGTTTTGCGACAAGCTCATCGCGAAGACTAATATTTTGCACCTACCAGGCTTCCAAGCAGCAGAAATCCGGTATCCATTCCCATCATCTCCATCATCTCCCTCTCTTTCCTCCACCAGACAAAGAAGAAGAAAGATATTGCAACCCACCCGGACAAGAAACTTGGAATAAAGAAACTTTTTGAAGATGGGCAGATTATAACCATAAGGCTCCACCCTATTTATAGATGGAGAATGAGTTGAAACGTCCCCAGTTCAAATCTCCAATCTCCGAAAAAGCTGATCCACATTCCAAGATTATCGGTCAACCAAATCTACAGAATATCAACCGCCTCTGCCACATGATCTCAGTTATAATGACGCCAGGATTCGAAAAGACACTCATCTAATATTTCGTGGCAATCCAATTAATTTACATGCCAGCTGTCATCCATCCGCGCGACCTTCAGTCGTAATTCCAGAGATTCGTAATAATGAATCAAATCCTCACTTGCATGGACTTCCAGAAGAGCTCATAAGTACTTTAAAGCTCCTATCAACTTCACTCTTTCGATCCTCTCCCATGACTCCGGCAATTGAAAGAGCGGAGGGGGGGCATCTGTAGTGGTCATATTTTGACCCTCGTTAAGATCGTGACACGTGTCCCACCGCATCACAAGCATCTCAAGCGAACAATAAATTCGACATACAGTTGGACCATTGTGGGTCCAAGGAGAAAGTCTCGAACCTTGTCACGAGTCCACACTCGACCCGATGTCCCTCTTCGACATCCGTAACTATCAGGCCCCTCTCCGATCCGAGGCCCGTCTCTGACATCCCCAACTGCTAGGTTCCTCAAGGACCACATCTATCCAAGATAGTTCACCCTCGGACGGAACTATCCCACTAGTTGGAAGCCCCGACCCTCACATCAAAGGCCCTCCGCAGAGACTTACGCCTCCACGCTGGATACAACTCAGCGGCAGGATTTCTCGATGCACGGAGTCAATTGCTTCGTAAGATTATCTCCACGTCCTAAATGTTTCAGTGCCTCAATTTCAATGGGGGCAATTATGGATAGTAGCAGATATTTTTGGACATCAATCCTAGGCGCTATTACCTGAGCAGTTATGAAGAAATCGCAACGTACAAATCATGCGGTTATGGAGATCTGAAATTTCCGCGTCCTCAATCACAACACTACAGGGTATTTATACACATGAACATCCATCGAGAAAAGGCACGACATCCGAGAAGTTGGAAACACAATAATATTCTGTAGAATTCACTGTAACCTTGAGACCATAGTGAATTCTCTTTCTCCTCGCAGTAATTTTTCAATTTGAGTTTTCACGTAAATTTTTTTTTGTCTTTATTTGTTTACTGTGCTGAAATCTTGAATTATCACAGAAAAAACGAGACAACTATCGGATCAATTGTGTCAGAAAATCTCCACCACAGCTAGATATAAGGTTCTCACTCTTTTAAATTTTAAATTATCTCGTTAGTTTTTATATTCAGAATCTTTTTTAGGTAAATTATATGTTTTGGATCCACTTGCTTTGCTCAAGATTACCAAGCTAAATTTTGGTTTAACATTCAACTTTAATTTAAGATATTGCAAGTTATTCAATTCAAAACTATTACAAAAAATGTGAAGAAAATTAAAAACGCAGATCGTATTATTGGAAAAAAAAAATTATTCAGACTAGTATCGTAAATCTCGTACCAGTACTATTTAACTCGAAGACTTGTATATATCGAGGACCGTCCTTTAAAATGAACGGCTGATATTCTCGCCAACTCATCAATCTGAGGCAAAAGGAATCATCCAATTAGACCACCGCATTCTCCTATTTAAAACGCGCTATTCTCACCGGTTGCTCTCCATCCAAACTCTAAAATCCCCAAATCTCCTCCTAGATTTTACCAAAACCCTAACCTCTCGATCCCGCACTAAAACTAATGGCGCCCAAGGCCGAGAAGAAGCCGGCAGAGAAGAAGCCCGCGGCGGCGGAGAAGCCCGAGGAGGAGAAAGAGAAGTCATCCAAGGCTGAGAAGGCTCCCGCCGGCAAGAAGCCCAAGGCCGAGAAGCGACTCCCCGCGAAGGACGCAGCGGCCGCCAGCGACAAGAAGAAGAAGAAAAAGAAGGCGAAGAGCGTGGAGACCTACAAGATCTACATCTTCAAGGTCTTGAAGCAGGTCCACCCTGACATCGGCATCTCGAGCAAGGCCATGGGGATCATGAACTCCTTCATCAACGACATTTTTGAGAAGCTCGCGCAGGAAGCCTCTCGCCTCGCCCGCTACAACAAGAAGCCCACCGTCACCTCCCGCGAGATCCAGACCTCGGTGAGGCTCGTGCTCCCTGGTGAGCTCGCCAAGCACGCGGTCTCCGAGGGGACCAAGGCGGTCACCAAGTTTACGAGCTCTTAGATCGTTTTTAGATTTACTCTTTTTGTTTTTCTAATTTGAATCATATTGGAAATGAAGCTCCCTTGCTCTCAAAGTGATTTGGGATCTGATTTGTGTCATTTGGTGGTGAATTTTGCTTTGGTAATTATCAGAAAAACACAACTTAATCTGAGGAATTATTGTAACTATAACAGAGTTTGATAATAAGTAGGAGGTTCTTAATTAATTGATTGTAATGAAAATTCAAACAACAGACCAGAAAAATGCACATATTGAAATTATTAGTTTCGAGTCACGTATAACTTGAAAAGAGCGCGCAAACTCGAATTGCATGTGATTACGATTAAGTATCTTAAAACCTAATAAGCTATTCTAAATTAGTCTTTTAATTAAGATAAACCTTTTAGTTCGACAAATATTTTGTTAAAAATTAGCCGAACTTTTGTTCTTCTCTCTGATCTCCCAACAGCTCTTTTCGCAGGATTATACAAAATTTAAACATAGGGCCTGTTTGTTTCGTTGCAAAACGTCGCAAGTCGTAAGTCGTAAAATGAGAAGGGAAAAAATGAACTGTAGCAGAGAAAATATATTGTGTTTTACGGTGTTTGGTTGATAAAGTGGAGTGTAAATGGAAAAGTATATTGTGTTTTACGGTGTTTGGTTGATAAAGTGAAAGTGTAAATGATAAAGTATATTGTGTTTTACGGTGTTTGGTTGGTAATGTAAAAGTGTAAGTGGAATAGTTGACCACAAAATTAACTGTAGCAGTAATTTAAATATTATAAATACTATTAAATTAAATCTACTATTACAAATTAAATTGTATTAATAAATTTGAGATAAAAATTAATAATCTTAATATTTTATTTATAACAATAATATTAATAAAATATTAGTAAAATTAGTAAAATATTACTACAATATTAACTAAATAAGTAATTATAAAATTTTAAGAAATTCTAAAGAAACTGAATAAAATTTTAAGGATACTAATAAAACATAAATATTAAAAAAATCTTAAGAAAATTAATAAAATATAGTTATAATATTATAATATTATAAAATACTTAAGATTATTATAATATTAAATTTTATGATAATAATATCGTAATATTATAAAAATATAAAATTAACAAAGTAAAATATAATTATAAATTTAATAATGAAATATTATTATGATATTATTATAATGAATTATTACAATATTAACATAATAAAATATTAATATAATTTTAAAGTATATTATAATATTAATAAAGTAATTATTTATATTAAGAAATAAATAAATTAAATATATAATAATTTTATATTAAAACACATTATTGTTATATTAATAAAATATTAAATTTAAATAAAATATTAAGAAAATTGGTGTAAATATTAATAAATAATAAAGTATTAAATAACAATATTAAATTATATATTAAATTAAAATAATAAAATAGTAAATATTAAAACAATCTTAAAAATAATAAAAAACTAAAAAATACCAGTATAAAATAATTCGGTAAGAAATTAAACACTATTAAAAATATTAAATATATTAAATATTTAATAATATTAAATTATATATTGATTATCAAGTAACTGCTTTGGCACTACGAATGTATTACAAGTAGAATTTACATGACCACAAAATTAACTGTAGCAGTTGCAAGTAGGAAAATTTGAGTGTAAAAGTGAGATTTATATGACCACAAATTTAACTGTAGTAACTGCAAGTGGGAAATGAGAGTTGTATTTTGCGAAATGTTTTGCAACGAAACAAACAGCTGAAAATGGAAAAGAGTTTTACGACTTGCGGTTTTGCGGCGTTTTGCGGGGAAACAAACAGGCCTATAATTATGTGGTGTGGACCATGTGGTCTGTGAGTAGTAGTTCAAGGGGATCAATACTGAAAAGGACAAGCAATGAAAAAAAAACACCCATGTACTACACTTTTCTTCTTGCATTCTCAATCCTGTTTGGTTAAGGGTGGAAGTGAGGAATTGAGGAAGTGGTAATAATTCTCTTTGGAACTTGAGAATTGGTTAGTAAGTTTTTTGATGTTTAGATGTTGTTGGGAAGTGTGGTTTGAAAAATATTTTGTCTTTTCTGGTGTTTGGATGGTAATGTGAATGTGAAAGTGGAAAAGTTGATCACAAAGTTGACTGTAAAATAATATTAAAATAAAAATTAATTAAGAAAATAAAAAATGGACTATAATTAAAATACAAGTAAGATTTACATGATCAAAAAATTAACTGTTTTGTCCTACAACTTATCACAAATGAGATTTATATGACCACAAAATTAACTGTAGCACTCTGGAAGTGAGAAAATGATTATGTAAAAGAGAAAAGGAGTTTTCTTATTTTCCTTTTCCGGTGTTTGGATAGATAAGGAACTGAGCAATTATACTTCCCTATTTCCTTACTTCCGTCCACTTCCTTGCAACCAAACAGGCCCAATATGTAAACTTATACTTTACATTCTCATATGGGCATGTTTGTTTCGCCGCAAAATGTCGCAAGTCGTAAGTTGTAAAATGAGAATGGAAAAAGTGAACTGTAACAGAGAAAATATATTGTATTTTACAGTGTTTGATTGGTAAAATGAAATTGTAAATGGAAAAGTATATTGTGTTTTACGGTATTTGGTTAGTAAAGTGAAAGTGTGAATGAGAGTTTATGTGTTTTACGGTGTTTGGTTGCTAACTTAAAAGTATAAGTGAAAAAATTGGCCACAAAATTAATTGTAGCAGTGATTTAAATATTATAAATACTATTAAATTATATATACTATTGAAAATTAAATTGTACTAATAAATTTGAGATAAAATATTAATATTTTAATTATAACAATAATATTAATAAAATATTAGTAAATTTAGTAAAATATTACTAAAATATTAACTAAATAAATAATTATAAAATTTTAAGAAAATATAAAGAACATTAATAAAATTTTAAGGATACTAATGAAACATAAATATTAAAAAATCTTAAGAAAAATAATAAAATATAGTTATAATATTATAATATTATAAAATACTTAAGATTATTATAATATTAAATTTTATTATAATAATATTGTAATATTATAAAAATATAAAATAAATAAAGTAAAATATAATTATAAATTTAATAATAAAATATTATTACAATATTAACATAATAAAATATTAATATAATTTTAAAGTATATTATAATATTAATAAAGTAATTATTTATATTAAGAAATAAATAAATTAAATATATAATAATTTTATATTAAAGCATATTATTGTTATATTAATAAAATATTAAATCTAAATAAAACATTAAGAAAATTGGTGTAAATATTAATAAAATAATAAAGTATTATATAACAATATTAAATAAAAATATTAAATTAAAATAATTCAATATTAAATATTAAAACAATATTGAAAATAATAAAAAACTAAAAATACAAATATAAAATAATTAGATAAGAAATTAAACACTATTAAAAATATTAAATATTTAATAATATTAAATTATATATTGATTATCAAGTAACTGTTTTGAGACTGCAAGTGTACTACAAGTAGAATTTACATGACCACAAAATTAACTGTAGCAATTGGAAGTGGGAAAATGTGAGTGTAAAAGTGAGATTTACATGACCACAAATTTAACTGTAGCAACTGCAAATAGGAAATGAGAGTTGTATTTTGTAAGTTGTTTTGCAGCGAAACAAATAGTAGAAAATGGAAAAGAGGTTTTACGACTTGCGATTTTGCGGCCTTTTGCGGGAAAACAAACGGACCCTATATATTAGAAAAAAGCATAGCAATAAAATCTCTTTATAATGTGTAATGTATTCTTTATAATAAATAATTTAGAGTTTAAATACTGTTTGCACTAAACTACGGCCTGTACTTTAAAAAAAGAGGAAAAAACAATCTCCTTTTCCGACCACAATAATCGCCACATCTTTCCATATTATGATCAAAATTTAACACTTCTACCACTATCTAATTAGTCCAACACCAATCCACCCCCAACAATTTTAATCCTAACCCTTGCTCAAATCCTCATCCTTCTCTTTTCATCCGCTTCACACTATATTATTATCATCACTCAAATATGTTAGCCTAGTGGCAAAAAGTTTAATGTAATTTTGTGCAAATACAAGTGTTTGAAAATGATGAGGTTTATAGAAAAAATTATTATACAAATAAAACGATTTATCTCTCAATCCGTCTCCATGTTAAGATTAGCTCTTTTTAATCTTTTTGTACATGTTATTTTTATATTTTTCATGTTTTTTATATTTGAATAGTTAAGAAAGAATTATAAATGTCACTGTAATATAGTGGTAAATTTTTTTTTGTAGTGGCAAGAAATACAAATCTCGTTTGCACAAAACTAAAACCTATATGTCAAATAAATAAATAAAGAATTAAGTTTTTTAATCCATGTTTCAACTTTTTGTGTTTGACAAATTAAAGGGAAGATAAACTCTTTGTTGTTTAACCCTTCGCCAAACAACACCTTGAGTACTAGGGTTAACGCTTGTGTTTTTTCTCCTCTCACAATCCAACCTATATTACCAAGTGTTGGGATTTGGGTTGAACAAACAGTCCCACATCGGCTAGATGTGGAGATGATATTGGGTATGTAAGGATTTGAGCAACTCTACTTAGAAGACTAGTTTTTTGGGATGATACCCCAAGCCCTTCAATTGGTATCAGAGTCATATCCCGAACTTAGTCGTGTGTATGAGTGATGTTCGACGATGTAAGATCCTCTAATGACGCAATGGGCCTGATCACCCAAATGGCGCAAAAAGACGCAATAGACCCCTGTGAAGATAATATTGGGCTCTCGAGAAATTTGACAGTGGTGCTCCTTTGCGATAGGCGTGCCGCCTCTCACTTGGTGTAGAGGCGTGACCGATTGCAGTTGGTGCCGCCTCTCACGTGGTGTAGATGAGTGACCGATCGCAGTTGGTACTTCACATAAGGCGTGCCGTTGGTACTTCACTTCACATAAGACGTGCCGTTGTTACTTCACATAAGAGATAGTGCCTCAAGTCCTTCAATTGAGAAAAAGTTTACAAAGATGACTTGATTTGTTTCTATTCATTAAAGACATCAACACCAAAGACACAATCCAATCTTCAATTTCTATGTTCAGTTGGCATCTATTATTAAAATTCTAAATAGACAAAGAGGAAAAAAGACTCGGTCAAACAAATCCCAATCTCTCGCCCTCGATTGCATTCCTCCATTCATTTTTAGCAAAAATTAGAAACAAAAGCAACAGATGGGAGAGAGAGAGAGAGAGTCTCATCAATAATAGCAATTGCTCGTTCTACAAATATCATCGTTGAGATCCAAAGAAAAGAGAGAACAAAAACATTAGATCGAACTGAGAGTTTAGAGATGGCAAAAATGAATGGGTTCTGTATTATTCTCATCATTCTTGTGATCTCTCACCTCCTCCTATTGGCTTCTGCAGGTATCGAGCACGATAGATGCTACGACAGCTGCGTTCGAAGGGTTTTCTGGCCGTTCAATTATGCGTGCAGTATGTGCTACCCCGCGGCAGGATCAACCGCGAATTAATGAACTATGTTTTCGGTTTTCTTTTCTTTGTTTCATTTTACCTTTTTTTTTTATTCAAATGGATTCGACGTAATTTTTGTGGTCATGAGGTCTAAATATTGCAACTTCTGCAATTTTATGTCACTGGCACTGATACTGCATTAGTGTCAATTTTATGTATTCTATTTTATCAAGTGCGTGTTGATTGAAAATATGAGGTGATATCTATGCATGGAGAGAGAGAGAGAGAAGGCGAAAGAGATGGGTGACTTATGAGGCTATTTATTTATTCTGAAGGTTGATAAAAAACTTATTTTTTATTATACTTTTTTCTTTCCCTCCGTCTTGTTTTTTTTACTTGTGAAAGTTAAGAGAGAAAACTCAGTCTCCACTTTAACTTTTTAGCTGAACAGTGCACTGTCACATTTCAGATCATTTTAGTCTCAAATGTTCTGAAATTTGATATGTGAGGCCCGCTTGATATTCTTTGCTTTGTTTTCCAACAGCCAGACAGTCTGAAGCATGGCCATGACAAATAATGTTGAGATCACGAACTTCACAAGTCGTGTATAATCAAGTGCCAAGGTGATTCTAAGCATAGCTGTTAGCAAATTTAAATGAAAATGCATAATTTAAGAATATAAAAGATTTACGCGAGCGTTAGTTTAAGTGGACAAAAGTTCAATTCCTGAAAACAAAATTTTTTTTCTTTTATTCACGTGCATCGCACATCATATTTCATAGCGTCCCGTTCCCGCTCACGTGAGTCCCCGCCTCATATCATTCCAAATTTCAAAAAATTTAGCCAAAAATTACAGCCGAATTTGCGAGGTTTTCCGCCTCTCTCCCTGCCACGTCAGCGATCCGCGGCAAGCACAATGCGATCATACAAACCGTCCGATCTGTAAAACAAACGGCAGATGCAACCTCTAAAATTCCCCTCTTCCCTCCTCCATCTATTATTAATACACCCTCACTCCCCCAAATTCTAATCATCGTCTCCTTCCTCAAAGCAAAAAAAAATCCCAATTCGATAAAAATCAAATCTCGATTTATCTCTCGCGATGTCGGGGCGCGGCAAGGGCGGCAAGGGGCTGGGCAAGGGCGGGGCGAAGCGCCACCGCAAGGTTCTCCGCGACAACATCCAGGGCATCACCAAGCCGGCGATCCGGCGACTGGCGAGGAGAGGCGGCGTGAAGAGGATCAGCGGCCTGATCTACGAGGAGACAAGGGGAGTGCTGAAGATCTTTTTGGAGAATGTGATTCGTGATGCGGTGACGTACACGGAGCACGCGAGGAGGAAGACGGTGACGGCAATGGACGTCGTGTACGCGCTTAAGAGGCAGGGGAGGACTCTTTACGGATTCGGCGGTTAGGGTTTTCTGTTTGATGATTAGTATCTAATTGGGCATGTTGTTGAATGATCTAATTGTGGTTGGAAAACTTTGGAAATTTCGAGTGAAATTTAGTATCTTGCTAACACGAGGTCGTTGGTATTTGTTAAAATCCAAGGTCTGAATTCATTTTATTTGAATTTCAATGCGAAGCATTTTGTTAAATATTAAATTAAATGTTTAGGCATTTGGAAACAGGAGGTGGCAGAAGTTTAGCATCACTTGCTAATTGTCATAACCAAACATAGGCCTCACAAATTATTGGGGATAAAATGGGATTAGCTTTGATGAACACTGACCATGAATGTAAATATAATGATAATTATATCATTAAGTACAAAAATCAAGATATTGATTTTACATGAAAAATCTCACGGAGAAAGAAACCACAAGATGAAAATCTAGTATGTTTTTTTTTCTGTGTTCTTTTCCTTTTTCTCACTATATCAATATAATGAAATACTTAATTTCTCTACAATAGGTAATGCTAGAAGATAATAATGATATTAAGATTAACTTTTGGTTGGACATATTGACTAGTGTTTTCACCATAGGGGATTTCAACAAACCAAAAACAAGGGAAAATGTACTTAAGCCTTATGTTTTTTTTTTTTTTTTTTTTTAAAAGTTTGCAAAATCCCAACTTATTTTTCTTGTGATAAAAAGCTCCTTATATATTTTTTTATTTAATAAATCTCTTTAAATGTATTCTAAGTAATTTATGTTAGTGTGTTTTGTAAAATATCTTTATTACCTTTCATTGAACGTCTCATGTGGGCTGCTGGATGAACAGGTGCACATGAGTTACATTTTTATTAAACGTTCTATACCGGTGTTAGATATCAAGTAATAAGTAGAGCAAGGCAAGTACTGTATCAGATATTAAATAATAAGTATAGCATGACAAGTATCGGTATCACATATCTGTAAATCACCTAGAGGGGGTGAATAGAAGATGGCTAATCTAATGATCACTAAATGTCAAATAATGCGGAAGTAAAAACTATTATGACCTAAACAAACTATTTAAACTAAACACCACGTATAACACAAGAGTGTTGCCGAATTTCTTGTGAAGGGCTCTGAACAAACTCCTCTAAATTCTCCTTGAATGGATTGAGGTGCTGCGTTGGCTCTCTTGGTTGAATACAAGTGTTAGCAAACAATCCGACGCAAATATATAACAATTAAGCACACAATATATCAAACATATAAAGATGAGACAAGTAATAGCATGCAAGATATAGACAAGAGACAAAGAGAGAGAGAGTGAGCAATCGCAAACACAAGGGATTTGTTTCGAGGTTCGAGCACACTTGCTCTACATCCCCGCCTTCGACACACGAAGGATTTTCACTATAATTGATTCCACCGGATCACTCGGTGCCGCAACACCTACAAGCTCTCGGACTCTCTAACCGTACACACGCAAGCCCACTGGCTTGCCGAGGCCGCACCTCAAACAAAGAGTTCACACACGAACTCTAAACACCGCGAACGCACTCGTCTGCCTCCATAAGGAACAAAGAAAGATCTCTTGGTGATCTAAATACTTTGATCACTAATAAACACACTCACCATAACACTCCTATAAGATGAATAGCAATGGATAGCTCAAGTGTAGTGTGAGAAAATAAGGAAAGAGATGGTGGAGGAAAACTCAAGAAAATCTCTTTTGATACACTCTTGATAAACTCTCCTTTTGATTGGAAGTATTTAGCCCAAATATAAGTGGAGAAAACTTCTGAAAAGAGTTGGAAAAACTAGCCCAAAAACTACTTGGAAATCTTGATCAAAACAGCCCCCAAATGCCCCATTTTATAGAGTCTGGAAAACTAGCCGTTAGGGTCTGTCAGGCCTGTCGGACGACCGCCCGGTCGTCCGGCCAACGGTCATATTTCAGACCGTTTGAGCTATCGGTCGACCGGTCGGTCGGCCGAGCCAGGATACAGAGAGCAACCTCTCTGTCCGGTCGACCGCACGGTCGGCCGGGGCCTTTCCAGAGAGCAGAACTCTCTGGACGGTCGACCGGTTCGGTCAGCCGGCCCTCCTGCAGAATTGGCGTGCACGTCTGTGCACGTCAGTCGACCTTGAAGGTCGGCCGACTCCAAGCTGCGGCCGATCGTCACGGTCGGCCGGCTGAAGCCAGGAAACAAGGTTTAAGGGATTAAAAACTTGGTCTTTTTGGCTCACATAAAATCCTATAAAATCTCATAAAATACTGAAAAATCTACAAAAATAGTTTTACCAATATACTTTGATAAACAAACATGCTTGCACAAAATCAAGGCATGTTACAAATAATTTGGACTATTTTTGTAAGTTGGAAAAATTGGCTCAAATGAAAAACTGTATTTTTCCAAACTTGATTTTTCTAAAACTTGTTTTCCAAAACTTCACCAAATACAAAAACAAGATATTTAAACTTATTTGAAGCATAGTGTGTATGGATATGATCCACTACACAAACATGGTGAAATATCTATGTTTTTGGCATTAAGACTAAATAAGGTTTTGGATAAAAACATGTAAACTTTGAATACCGAAAACCAAACATGTATTTTCTAACATAGAAAATCTTTTGTAAAAACAAAACTATCAAGAGTGTGTGTGTATATAATACTTTGAGCAATCCACCAACTACTCTATCCTTTACATTTTATCTAAAAACAAAATCTTATAAAACAAACCTAGACACAAGTCTTCATCTTCTTGAAGTCTTCACTTGAAGTCTTCTCATCATCTTGACTTGGTCCAAAACACGATCCAATGGCTCTTGAATCAAACCGTGCTAGCTCCAAAACTTGACTTCAAATCCTTTGTTGAAGTTATGCACCTACTAAGATTTTGATCATAAATCTGTCACTAATTAAACACAAGATCATTAGTAAACATAACTACATGAGTTGATCATCATCAAAACTAGAGTGATGGGTCTTTGGGCCAACAATCTCCCCCTTTTTGATGATGACAAAACTCATGAAGTTATATATGCATGGATTAAAGTAAAGCTCCAAAGAAGCTCCCCCTTAACTCATGTATACCAAATAAACAAAATAAATATGCAATGAGGCACATAAACATGTATGCAAATGTAGGAGTAAACATGCTAATCAAGCATAAAACAAAATCACAAAATCTTTTTCTCCTATTTGCAAAACAAAACATATATGCATAAACACAAATATTAATCCCTCTTAAGCAAGGAAAACATGCATATATCTCAAATACTTCTCCCCTTTTTGTCAATCATCAACAAAGGGGTTAAAGTAAAAATAAAATCATCAAATCTTTCTCCCCCTTTTTGTCAAAAACAAAGAGATCAATAAGGGTCAAATCAAACATATCAATAAAAGGGTATATGCGATATACATTCTTGAAGATGAAGACGGTTAAGTAACTTCTCTACACATATACATTACATGAAAGAGGGATGACAAGCCCTAATTCACATAACGTATAATATGTAATGCATAAGAAGAGATGTGAAGCTCCCTCTACACACGCGTATCACATAAAAAAGAGTTGTCAAGCTCCTCAATATACAATACACTCAACATGAATCTATATGTAGAAGAGATGTTAAGCTCTCCTTGCATATAGGCAATATAAATCAAAAATTTTGATATTTTTCTTATAAAACAAAAATTTGAATTTTCTCAATAAAACAAATCTTGAGAATTTTTCTTAAAAAAATTTAATTTTCTTATCATAAACAACTTTGTGCTTTAAACATGTAAAACAATTTTTAACTTAAGCACAAATAACTCATATATATGTATGAAAAATGAATATACCAAATGAAATTGATACATACATATATAG
The DNA here is from genome assembly GCA_038442645.1 of Agave tequilana. Taxonomy (NCBI): domain Eukaryota; kingdom Viridiplantae; phylum Streptophyta; class Magnoliopsida; order Asparagales; family Asparagaceae; genus Agave; species Agave tequilana. The sequence continues at coordinate 53,530 of JAVJIF010005922.1, read as the reverse complement.
GAAACAAAATATGAGTATATACAAAAAATAGAGTCAAATTGATACCAATTGAAACGATCCAATGATACCAATTGTAAATAACAATGTAAATCATGTATATGACTCATAACCTACCACCCTTCGTATGCTCAAGATAAAAGATTTTCAATGAAGTATACAAGGCATAATCGCCCAGCCATCCGCCCATAGAGGTTGGAAGGGGTTTTCGAAAATAATTTTGAAAGTAGTTAAGCATTGAAAATCTCTTCCAAATGAAGAATAATTAACTAGTTAAAAGTAATTTTTGAAAAACTAGTTAAAGATCCCTCAAAAATAAGAAATCAAATCATATGTATTTCATGAATCATACCAAATACACAAGAGATGACACTCAAAATCGATTAAGCTCATAAAAGTGTTCATGAATCAAAGTCATGACAAAACAAATGAAGTATAAGTGTACAAGAATCATGTATATAACATTTACATGAAAATAGTCATTTAGGCTCAAAATGATCAAAACAAATTATTCTATTTATTTTATCAAACAAAATATGAAAATTTATTTTTCATTAAAAACAATAAACTTCTAGGTATATGTATGATATATCTAAATCTAACAATATGCATACATATCCCAAACATAAAATGAGTCTATTAATAGTATTTGCATGAAGGCAAGAGACTCAAAATGGATATACATGTATATTTATTAGATTTGAACAAAAATTACATATACATGAAGTAAAAACATGAAAATAGGCAGAACAAGTATAAATGAGAGAATCATCAAAACTAGCCTATACATGTGCATATAGTGGGTACAAATGAGCATGAAGTGCAAACATATATGAATCAATTGTTGCTCACTACTTGTACATGTATAAATACAAGTTTTGATAAAAATTACATTTAAACTAGTTTACCACATGAAGCACATAAAACAAATGAACATGCTAAAAATATCATATATGAACAAGCATGTAGATAAATAAACTAGGAGTTTAGAGATAGTTACCAAACTAAGGAACTACTCCAAATCTCCAAAATATGGTGGTCGTCCCACCAAAATTCCTTGATAGCGGTGCATCAAAAATATATCCATCTAGTCCATGTGCATCCACCATCAAGGCACCATTCCTCTCACGTTTTGTGAGAGTCCTCACCTACATCAAAAACACAAGGTGGGAGTTTTGGTACCCATTTATTTCTTGGATTCACGGGGGTTAGTCTTGTAAGGCACCCAAACATTTTTCTTAGCAAAATTTAAATAATGTAACTTATCAAAACAAAATTTTGCTAAATGGCCTTTGCGGCCACAATGTGTACAAGTGTACACCTTAGGATGCTTATGTGTGTGAGTGTGATCATGACGTGCAACATAAGCATATGCATGATGATGTTGTGCATGAATGTGTGGAGTTTGTTTCTTTGAAAACAAAGACTCCAACCTAGTGTGGTTAAAAGCACAAGAGCTCAAGATGGAGCTCAAACAATCAATTTTATTTTTCAAAAATTTAATCTCACTATCATCAATGGTGGCAAGAAGAGAAAGGTGAGATATAGAGTCATTTTTCTTATTCTTTTTAGAAAAACTTTCTTTTTCTTTTTCACAAATTTTTCTTTTCAAACAAGAGTTTTCTTGAAAAACAATTTCCTTTTGTTTTTCCACCAAAACAATTTTATTTTTCAAATCCATATTTCCTTCACATAAATCATTCAATTTAGACATCAAGGAAATATTTTCATTTTTCAAACATACATTTTCTTTTTCTAAACATGCAATTTTATTTTTAAAAGAATTATTTTCTTTATGCATGCAATCAAACTTCTTTTTCAAAATTTTATTATCTTTAAGAGCATGTCATATTTTTCTAATAGTTGTTAACAAAAAGATGCAAGTTCATCATATGACATGTCATTATCTTCTACCTCGGATTCGGTGGTTACCTCAAGGGGGTTATCCCCTTGGACCATATAGCACAAGTTGGAGGTGTCGCTTCTAACGTTCGAATCGCTCCCGGCATAATATAGATCCTTTTCGCCAAGGGAGGTGATGATGTTCCAAGCTACAAATGCCGAATCAATGTTAGAAACCCTAGATAAATATTCATCATTTAGGGTTGACTTTAAAACATGTAGGGCTTTTGCATTAGCCTCAATATTCTTTCTATCATTAATATATGAATCTTTAATTGTAGCAAGATAAACATGAATGCTTAGGGCCTTGAGGTACAAAGACATCTTAACCTTCCAAATTTGGATGTTAAGAATGTCAAAGGTGGGAGGTGACATGAAATCCATGGTGTGTGTACAAAAATAGTGATTAGCCTAAAAATGAGGATCTTTAACTCTAGGTTGTGAGACCCAAATTCAGAGTAATTGGCTCTGATACCAATTGTAAATCACCTAGAAGGGGGTAAATAGGTGATGGCTAATCTAATGGTCACTAAATGCCAAATAATGCGGAAGCAAAAATTATTATGACCTAAACAAACTGTTTAAACTAAACACCACGTATAACACAAGAGTGTTGCCGAATTCCCCGTGAAGGGCTCTGGACAAACTCCTCTAGATTCCCCTTGAATGGGTTGAGGTGCCGCGTTGGCTCTCTTGGTTGAATACAAGTGTTAGCAAACAATCCTACGCAAGTATATAACAATTAAGCACACAATATATCAAACATATAAAGATGAGACAAGTAATAGCATGCAAGATATAGACAAGAGACAAAGAGAGAGAGAGAGAGTGAGTAATCGCAAACACAAGGGATTTGTTTCGAGGTTCGAGCACACTTGCTCTACATCCCCGCCTTCGACACACGAAGGATTTTCACTATAATCGATCCCACCGGATCACTTGGTGTCGTAACACCTACAAGCTCTCGGACTCTCTAACCCGTACACACGCAAGCCCACCGGCTCGCCGAGGCCGCACCTCAAACAAAGAGTTCACACACGAACTCTAAACACCGCGAACGCACTCGTCCGCCTCCACAAGGAACAAAGAAAGATCTCTTGGTGATCTAAATACTTTGATCACCAATAAACACACTCACCATAACACTCCTATAAGATGAATAGCAATGGATAGCTCAAGTGTAGTGTGAGAAAACAAGGAAAAAGATGGTGGAGGAAAACTCAAGAAAATCTCTTTTGATACACTCTTGATAAACTCTCCCTTTGAATGAAAGTATTTAGCCCAAATACAAGTGGAGAAAACTTCTAAAAAGAGTTGAAAAAACTAGCCCAAAAACCACTTGGAAATCTTGATCAAAACAGCCTCCAAATGCCCCATTTTATAGAGTCTGAAAAATTAGTCGCTGGGGTATGTCAGGCCTGTCGGACGACCGCCCGGGCGTCCGGCCAACGGTCATATTTCAGACCGTTTGAGCCATTGGTCGACCGGTCGGCCGAGCCAAGATACAGAGAGCAACCTCTCGTCCGGTCGACTGCACGGTCGGCCGGGGCCTTTCCAGATAGCAGAACTCTCTAGACGGTCGACCGGATCGGTTGGCCGGCCCTCCTGCAGAACTGGTGTGCACGTCTGTGCACGTCGGTCGACCCTGAAGGTCGGCCGACTCCAAGCTGCGGTCGACCGTCACGGTCGGCCGGCTGAAGCCAGGAAACAAGGTTTAAGGGATTAAAAACTTGGTCTTTTTGGCTCACATAAAATCCTATAAAATCTCATAAAATACTGAAAAATCTACAAAAATAGTTTTACCAATATAATTTGATAAACAAACATGCTTGCACAAAATCAAGGCATGTTACAAATAATTTGGACTATTTTTATAAGTTGGAAAAATTGGCTCAAATGAAAAACTGTATTTTTCCAAACTTGATTTTTCTAAAACTTGTTTTCCAAAACTTCACCAAATACAAAAACAAGATATTTAAACTTATTTGAAGCATAGTGTGTATGGATATGATCCACTACACAAACATGGTGAAATATCTATGTTTTTGGCATTAAGCACTAAATAAGGTTTTGGATAAAAACATGTAAACTTTGAATACCGAAAACCAAACATGTATTTTCTAAAATAGAAAATCTTTTGTGAAAACAAAACTATTAAGAGTGTGTGTGTATATAATACTTGAGCAATCCACCAACTACTCTATCTTTTACATTTTATCTAAAAACAAAATCTTATAAAACAAACCTAGACACAAGTCTTCATCTTCTTGAAGTCTTCACTTGAAGTCTTCTCATCATCTTGACTTGGTCCAAAACACGATCCAATGGCTCTTGGATCAAACCGTGCTAGCTCCAAAACTTGACTTCAAATCCTTTGTTGAAGCTATGCACCTACTAAGATCTTGATCATAAATCTGTCACTAATTAAACACAAGATCATTAGTAAACATAACTACATGAGTTGATCATCATCAAAACTAGAGTGATGGGCCTTTGGGCCAACAATATCAAATAATAAGTATAGCATGGTAAGTATCAGTATCAGATATCAATAATAAGTATAGCATGATAAGCACTAGTATATACATATCAGGGTCAGGTTACTAATATATCGGTGAGAGTCGCAGCATCAAATATTAGGTATCAATCGGTTACGTAACATGGTACGGGAGAACGGTATAAACATTTCAAACTCTTCACAATCATTTTTATAATAATAATAAATTTATCTTTTAATTAGCTATGTGAAGCCGAGTAAAGCGGGAGTAGATCTAGACATATCCGGTATAATACCAGCTCGACAAAGTATTTATAAAGCATGATAATCATTTATATAACATATACTAACTTGCATAAAGAGATATCATATATTAAAAGCAAGATAATAATTATTAAATATGAAACGATGGTAATAAAGTAAGAAATGTCAAAGAAATGTACTCGCCTAATACCGGAATGAAAATACCGAGAAAAGTCCGAGAAATCCGCGAACCCGTGCGAGCAAGCCACTAGCTCATAAATATATATATTAAAATATATAAATATAAATATTTATATAATTATTAGAGAGGGAATGAGAGAGAAGAGAGAAAGTTATAGGGGGAGAGAGAAAATATGGTATTTTTAGAAAGGAATTAGGAATTAAAAGGGGAGGGGTATGATTGTAAATATGGGGAAGTAATTTGGGAATGAGGGATGGGTATTTTTAGGGAATGTAGAAAATGGGTTTATTTAGAGAAAAGAAAGAGAAAAGAAAAGAAAAGAAGAAGAATTAAAGAAGGAAAGAAGAAAGAAAGAAAGAAAGAAGGAAAATAGAGGGAAGGGGGAGGTGGCGGCCACCACCGGCAGCCTAGCGGCGGCGGCCCCGCCGCTAGGGGAGGGGGCGCACACGGCTGGCCCCCGGGGAGGAGGGGGAGGTTGGAGCTGTTTTGGCTGTTGTTGGTGTTGGTGGAGGTGGTGGTGATAGTTGGTGGTGGTGGCTATGGCGGTTGTGGTGGCTGTTGGAGGGGGTGGGGAGTTAGAGGAGGAGGAGGTGATGATTGAGGGTTTGGAAGTGGAGGAGGAGATAGTTTGGTGGGAAATTTTGGGGAAGAAGATGAAGTGGTGGTGGTGGGTTTGGATGAAATTAGAGGTGGTGGGTAGTTGGTGGAGGTTGAAGGAGGTGGAGGAGTGGAGAGGGGGTGTGTGGGAGTGGCGCCGACGGCTAGGGAGGGGCGACGGTGGTGGTGATGAAGGTGGAGGCGGCGGCCATGGAGAGGAGTGGGTAATGGTTAAAGGAGTTGAAGTTGAAATGGAATGGAGAAGGAAGAAGAATGGTTGAATTTAATAAGGAGGAGAGGTAGGGGAGACGATGGAAAAAGATAGGGGGATGGGCTGCAGCAGCAGCCTATCTGCAGGCGGCTGGGCTGCTTCAGGCGGCGGCGTAAGAAAAAAGGGAGCATGGGGAAAGTCAAAGGGGAAGAAAAGAAAAGAAAGAAAAAGAAAGGAAATTAAAGGAAAAAGAAAAAATTAAGAAAAAAGAAAATAAAATAGTAAAAATTTTTATTATTAAATAATTTATTTATTAAAATATCTGGGAGTATAAAGTAGGAGAGTAGAGAAGGAAAAAACAAGAAAAGAAATCGTTGGTAAATAATATTATTATTTTAATAGAGCGAAATTTGACAAATTCAGAAACCTTCCAAAAATTCTCAAAATAATAAGTATGATTTTAAGATGCCGAATGAAATCAGATTTGAGAAATTCAATCTATTTTTCAAATTGAAAATCTTAGAATCTTCCGGCGATACCGGCCGACACCAGAATCGGTCAAATTTCGATAAATTTAGAAAAATCTCAAAAAATGTATTTAGATAGAAAATGAAATTCTAATAAGTAATGTGAAAGGCATTTTTAAGAATTTGATCCCATTTAAAAATTAAAAATCTGAGAATCTGTCAGTGATGCCAACCGACACTGGTTTTGGAGATTTTGCAAAATAATTCTGAAAAATTTTAAAAAATCATGAAAAATATAAAATATTAGAAACCAATGTTTGAAACTAAAATTGGTCAAATTGGACTACCGGAAAGGTCAAATCGGGTGGTATACCGTATCGGGTTCCTGGTGCAATCAGGGCTGACTCTGAGTCTGAGAATCCAGATCCGATACCAAATAATATAGAAAATCACAACTTAAATACAAATAGTGGAAGAAAATTGAAACAAAATGGTCAAAAAATTTGGGACACGCATCAGGGTACGTATTCCGGAATGGGGTGCTACATCTGTTCAGGTGAGAAACTCTCTCAATCATCCGATGTGTGGTCGTGAATCTCTCTTCCCGTTACAACCACTGAAAGAGGTCTAGAGCCTATAAATAAGCTCCTCTCACTAGCAGTAAAAGATATAGTACAATACACCTTCTCTCCTCCCTCTAAGCTCCTCTTTGTCTCATTTCATTACAGTCGGGAAGCCATTCTTTATCTCTTAAAATTTTCACTAATTTACAAATAATTTCATGGTACATCTAATCTTCATTTGAGTTGAGGCTTGCTCTTCCATTCAAGAGCAGGTGCTGGTGATTCCGGAGGAGTTTTTACCGCTATGGGACGACAACCATCTCCACGTCCGGACAAAGGGGCGGGCTATTGTTTCTTAAGTTAGCGACATCGCGATTGCATTACTCAGACCAGCATTTTTCGTCTTAATTATTTTCTGATTATCTTCTGACTGTGGCATGCTAGTATTATTATCATTTTGTTTAAATTTGTGACATGTTAATTGTGTGAATTGCATGTTTGTTTAATTTTGACAAGTTGAATTTATAAGAATTGCATGTTCTAGAAAATATTGCTAGAATTTTACTCAACAATCTTGGAGACAATATTCAATATATTTAAATATGTATTTCCTAATTATATATTTCATGCAATCAGTGGAGTACAAAATAATTTTCATATGACTTGTTAAGATTTGCTAACAAACAGTAGCCTTCGCCTTATTAATGAAAGAGTGCTCCATCTGTGAAATCACATAAATAATTGCACAGTCAGGCTTGGACTAGAGCAATAAACCAATTGGTCATGTTCTCTTCAAAATTATGTCCACTCGAAGTTTAATTAGAAACAGTTTGGAGGGAAGCATGCAGTTATAACTTCAATTGTTTGCGCACTCTCATTGGATCTTTTGATCAGGGTCTTTTTCTGTCTCATTTTATTTATTTATTGATAAGGATGGTGGGATAGAGATCCTCTGGTATTTTATTAATAAGATATTGATGAAACATTAGAAGATAGTACTAAATAACATTGTAAACGACGCCCCTAAAAAAAATACAAAAACATTCTATGGTCATGTAAGGGACTCAACATACAATGTAGAGTGCAGGAGGTTTGCATTTTTTTTTTGTTTTTGAGCATTTTATAGGCTCATTGAGGTGATACTAGGTTACAATAGAAGCTGATCCTAAAGGGTTATTAAGTCATGTTGATGTAAGATGACAATCTCCAGTCAATTGCTTTATAGAATTGATCCAACTTTTTATGCACAATAATTTATGGCTTATGGTGACTAAATTGCTTGATAGCTAAGCTGTAAGTGAGTCAGGTCTGGATAGGATTCATGTTTACCTGAATCTGAATCCCAAACGAAATACATGGATCCATATCCAATCTGAACCCAAAACCATGTTTAGTATCCAAATGTGTTCTAGAATTAATAGGCATAACTGCTGAACTATTTAAAGCACAATGGGTTTCTGGCTTAATGGTTTTAGATGGTCTAAAATCTGAATCCAACCCGAAATATATTTGGATAAATTAAAGAATAGAACTTATTCAACAACAAGAAAATTATTTTCCATGACTAATTTGGTGCTAAAAGAGTTTAGTTTATATTAAATTAGCGTAACCATTTATAAAGATTTCTTCCAATGTGATTAGTTTGATATCTCCTACTGAGATTAGGAGCTTATATACTATTTCAGTAATTTTCTTGACAATTCGATACTTTTTCATGTTATTGTGAATATATGATGCCTCATGATGATACGTTTACAATTATTATGATTTGTCTGTATAGATATTTGACTTTGACTTTACACTTTCTTTAATACCTCATGTTCTGACCCAATCCCTCATATACATGATGAGACTATCAAAAGAAATTTGTTAATAAAGGACTTAGGTATAAGAAAGTTGTATTATTAAGTTATTCTTCAATACTAGAGATTATCCATTAAATATAAGTACTAGTTTTGATTAACACCATGAAGCTAGTAAATTTATATGTATCTCGAAATTCTTGAATAATGAAATATATATTTTAATATTGTGTTTGAAATTACATGTTATAATTAGTTCAAGTTCTTTTAAAATATTTTACTACTCTTATATTGAATTCTAACTTATTCTGTTATATATCTAGTTAGATTATATTGTTTCTACAAAATGAAACTAAGCAAGATCCTTTACATATTTTTTGCATACCCCAATCTAAAATCGACCAAAACAAATCTGTATTCTTAAACTTTTCACTTTGATAAACTATTGAATAAAGAGTACATCTAGCTTTTCCCCAAACATTATAATAACTAGATCACTCTAAATATTAAACCAAATGAAATATTGATCGACTAACTTAGGATTGATTTATGACAGTGGACGTCCATTCTCTAAACCTAAAATGTAAATTGTTCTAGATATTGATTAGGGTCTTAAACTCAATAGGACAAGAAATTGGAAGGTGAGTTATTCCTTTAAAATACAAATTTGATTGGTGTCTAGGAAAGTGTTCTGAAAGGTGATTACTTAATTAAAGAACGTTATAAAACAAAAAAAATCTTCCATCTGATTTTCACTTACCTAGCCAGTCAGATTGGTTAATCCTAAATTTGATAAACCTAACAATTGACTTAGAACCATTGGGAGTTGAGAATTAACTTGAAAGAAAAATCAAAATCTTAAGATCTATATCAAATATAATTGATAAATTTTTGTATATGAGATGGAATTATACCCAACAATTTATAAAAGAAAATTTGATATAAAGTAACATATACCATGTCTAAAATCTTATGTATAAACTTAGACATGGACAATTGGATTTTTAATAAATCATGATAAACAAAATGATATGAACTGTCACAGATCCCTAATTACTATTTCCAAACCTAGTATATGGGATTTTCATATTGCCATTGCACAGATTAACCAATAAGCATATTGTTGCTACTAGGTGACAATACTGATATTGCCATTGTGCAGACTTGACATGCAGTATGGAAAAAAAATAATCTTAGCTGTCGTGTGGATTGTTGCCGATGTGCGAGATTTGTCTACTACAAATCAAATAATCTAACAATTTATGTAAGTGGAGATAATCTATAAATTAAATTTTCTACTTATCTTATTTTGAGAAAAGAAAAATTAACTGGTTAAATCAAAAAAAATTCTATTATTAATTAATTTTCTCAATTATCTTTCATTTTAAATTGTTAAAAATTTATATGATTTAATTGTTAAATAATATCAAGTTTAGTTTTGACTTTGATTTCCAAAACATATACCTTTTATGTAAACAAATTTTAATTATTAGTTTTATTAACCTTAAAGATATTAGTTATATTTTTTAATCAAAGACATTTGTTGCCATTATAGTAACTCTACTATTCAAAATTCTTACTATACATTTACTCTAATTAACTTAAGTTTTCTTATCTAAAAGGCTTTACTATCTACTATTTAAATGAGAATTCAGTGATTAGAGTTATCCTAAATTATAAGAATACATTATTATTTTGTAAACGACTGCTTATAGCGCATCCAATGAATAGGTTTTCTTAATTTTAACAAACAACAAAATTATGAAAATTATTATTTAAATTTGTGGCAGTTAAAATTGAAATTATGTACCATTTATTATTTGCACTTACAAATTTTGTTTGCATTATTGTCAAATATTGCAAATTAAAATCTGTTCTATATGTTTGTATTAAAAATATTTTGAAACTTCAGTGTATGATTCTGGTGTTAAAAGTTTTAAAATCATTAAAGTTATATTTATTGCATTAATGAAAATATTTAAAGTCCTTCGGTTTACGTCATAAGTAAGGAAATTATTTTGAATATTCATCAATGATATTCATCTCTAAATATTTAAAAGTTTCCGATTAAGATAGATTGATTACATGATTATAAATATAATCATATTTTAAAGATTCTTTGAAGATTTAAATATAAACATCCTTTCAAAAATAAATATTTATAAAGTATGCGTAAAATATGAACATATTGCATGTATAAAAAAAGGAAATTCTATATCCTAATCACAAAATTGAAACTATAATGATTCTCTCAAAGATGAAAATTCAGATGCTATTAAGTAAATAAATGGTGCGGCAAATTATGATGCCTTGCTTTCCAGCAAGGAACACTTTGCAGCCATTTTTTAATACAAAATTTCAATATTTGAAACCATTATTATTTTGATAAAGTGAATATAATAGATAATTGAGAATTTTCTCTCAAGTGCATGTTCAGTTTATAGCATACAAGAAATTTTGATAATTCAATTTTCACCAGTTTGATCTACTATATGCATGAACTAAAATATTAGTTGTCAACATGTTAAAATGTAATAAATATTTTCATACTTATCTAATCACTCTCAAATGAGGTTCCACATAAAATAAAAGATTATTTTGCATTAAAAATTAAAGATATTAAGTTATAATGTGATTCTAGACCTTATAGAGTCAAAGTTGTTGAAAGGTCTTTCTAGAAGTTTGATCCTAGACACATCGAGAGAGATGAGATTAAACCTATCATAGAGTTCACTGATAGCGGAAATCCAACCTACTTGATTGGGAGCTTCCATAAAAGAGGTTCAATATGGTAGAAACAAGTTGGACTGGTGATATTCGTATGGAGCATTGACCCAGATATATTTATCCTATATGTTGCGTTGTAGCTATTATCTCTTCTCTACGATGACGATGCTCTATGATACAACTAGTTAAGTTGAGTGTAATTCTTAATAAGTCCAACGCATGTAGTATGTAGGATAACATCTAGCTGTAATATCCTTCGAAGTTTTACCTACGTGAGAGAAACCGTGACGACCTCAGTTGAAAGGAGTAGGGCTGACCCTGAGAAACTCTAATGAGTCAGTTATTGTGACCCTATGAAAGGAGTAGGGCTCCATATGAGAATCACCAGTCTAGCTTGTTTTTACCACATTGAACCTCTTTCACGGAATCAGCTTAACAATCAAGAAGGTTAGATTCTCACTGTCGGTGATCTTTACTATGGGTTAAACCTCATCCTCCTCGATGATTCTAGAATTATTCTCCCTTTATCAAAATAAACTTTATAAGATCCAGGTCATATATATGGCTGAAAACCTTTTCATATGTTTCATATTTTGATGCACGCATTATTACCCATCTTATGAGAAACTTCGCCCTCAATTTGGGAGACAAATAACATTTGATCATGAGATAACATTCAAATATAAATTCAAATAACATTATCATTGCAAAATAAAACAATATACAGAGTATATAACAAATGTATTATCGAATACATTAAAACATTAACATTTGCAATATCATCGGAATCACATGCATAATTTAGTTTTCGTTCACAATGTCATTATCAGTAAAGAATGATAATGAATGTTGTAGCATATATAGAACTAATACCTTACCTTTGTAAACTGATGATGTTTAAAAATATAATACCACAATTTGATCGTAGAGATGGTTGCATGTTGGGGTTTGGCTATATAGCCTACCTTTCGAACTTGCCTCACCATTTCATATCCTTAGTCTCAATTGAAACTTTTCATCCCATAACCGTATCATCATTTATAAATTCTTTATGTCACATTATACATGTAATTTTCAAATATAAGAATTAAATTGATGAGTAAGATAAATTTGTTTTCCATTAATTTGCGAAAGGGAAAACTACAAAAAGTAGTGGAGGAGCGAAATTACAAGTAATTTAACAGAGATTACAAGTAGATCTCCTCTAAGATTTCTGAAAAAAAATATGCCGGTAGGAATCTGATCAGCGCACGATCATTTTATCCTTTTGACGATGCAAACGATCTGACAATCACACTGCCTCTTGAAAGGATTTCCTTCTCGCTTGACTCTGAAAATCCAAGATTTGGAGGCAGGAGAATCGAAGAACCCCTTTTATAAGAATTCCTTCTGGAAATTTGTAGCCAATCTCCTCTTTGTCCGTGTGTGTGTGTGTCCCTTGGTTCAGCAAGGGACTATTTATAACCAAAAGTGGGGTGTAACCACCCCCTTAAATTCAGTAAGGCTGAATCAATCATTAGCTTCGCCCAAGGTTCGCAAATGACCTTGCCGCGAAGCTCTTTGCGAGCTTCTGGCAAAGTTAGAGGGTTCGTGCGAACATCCTCATGCCGTTATGACTTAGTTGTCTCCACTTAATGTGGGACGAAGTGGGCGGGTGTAACCGCCCACTTAAAGTGGCGTTAATCCCACTAAATTAGTGGGGTTCACCCATTAATCCCTCGTGAGATTTTAAAACGATCAATTTGATGACCTGACAAAGCCCACTGCGGAGCTAGATCATGTGGATCTAGCTCATAGCTTCAGGCGAAGTTATTTTCAGAGCTTCGTGCGAAGCTAAGGTTCAGTTTATAGCGGAGTTATGACTTAGTTAGGGATAGAGCTTCTGGCGCGAAGCTCTTGGATCAGCCTCCGGCGGGGCTAAATGGGAAGCTTCATGCGAAGCTGATAGTTTATCTTCAAAGCGAGGCTACAAGGCTTAGGCGAAGCTTTTAGTTTCATGCGGAGCTATAAAACTTACCTTAGGGTTATGCCCAGGCTAAGTATTGAGCTAACTTAGCGTCTTAGGCCTGCTTTGGTCTCTTCAAATGCAACTTTGGCTTACTATCTGCTTTACTGGATTAGTAATGTCTATGTTGCTGTCTCATCTCTGATCATCAGCTTGTCTTCGACTTATCTTTTGTAGATGTCGATAAGTTAGACGTCGTTCAGATCGATTGAAGATGAATGCGGGAGTCCTGTCTTTTCCGAGTGTCAACAAGACCCCCTTCAAAGTTTTCGTGAATCTGCAATGGAACAGTTCAGATTTCGAAATACTTTGAACTGCTTTGATTAACGATATGTGAATGTGAACGTCGCCTTGGTGGTTGAGTTCAACTTTGCTTTTAGCTCCGCTTTCGGGCTGGAATAGATTCGCCGAGGAATTGATAATCTGCTTCCGTGTAGCTTCGTGCTTCTGTGTATCTTCGTCTTTGGGCTTCCTGAAGTAGCTTCTCTTCAAATCGGGTTGGAATATAAGCATTAGCCTCGCGCTCGCTGTGATGGAGCGACGTTCCATTCCCGAGGCCAACCGCTTTTGCGAGTTATGAGGGAAATTGCTCCCTTTTTCAAGGTTTGAATAACTTCCCTTGCATTTACGAGGGAGATTATTCCCTTTCTCAAGGTCAACATTTGAATGCTTTAATTTCACCCGCGCTCCTAAGCTTGAAGTGGTAATAGCGTACGAGGCCTATAAATAGGACCCTTTTAGTCCTTCTCAGAGAAACATACTCCTCTCTTTCTAGGAGGCTTGTTTATGACCCCTCCCTATTTCTCAAGTAAGAAGTCTGAGGTCCCTGAAGTAGTGGGGACTTTCACTCTGGTTATTATCCGAGCAAGATCTGGTGAGCCTCGGCCCTCCAATCTTTAGGGAGTTTATCTCCCTTAATTTTCTTAGCTTTATCAGCTATCTTAGGGATTAAATTCTCTTGGTCTCTGCATTTGGCTGATTTTCAGAGAAGGGTTTCAGTCCTATTTTCAAGCTTCTCAGCGAAGTTAGCATTCTTGCCTGATCAGGCAAGGGATCTTTCCACGCGAAATTCCTGCTTTGATCTGTTAAATCTTTCATATAGGCGAGGTTTAGGACTTGGCTTCTTCAGGGTTGAGCCAGTCTTGCCATATAGGTGGGGCCAAGACTGCGCCCTCCCGGGCCAGTCTAGCCTAGCCATATAGGCGAGGCTAGGACTTGGTCCTTTTTGAGGCTTCTCCAGCCTAACGGCTTGGGGCGGAGCTAAAACTTGGCTTATGCTAAACTGTTCTAGCATTGTCATACAAGCGAAACTATCCTCTGCCTTATCCTCAGGATATAACTTTGACTTAGCATTTCATTCTTCCCCCCTTTTCCTTATTTAATGCTAACTTGTTTCCTGTTTGTATTGCAGTGTGCTGTGTGAAATCACCTAGAGGGGGGGTGAATAGTTGATGGCTATATGAAATGTGGCAATAATGCGGAATTAAAAATTCTACTAACAAATTGCTCAAATTAAAAGACTAGCAATAAACACAATAAGTAGTGCAAGAATTAAAGGAGTTGAGTTTAGAGAAAATTCGAGCAAACGCAAACACAAGTATATGTTTCCGAGGTTCGAGCCACGCTCTACGTCCCCGCCTTCACACTTGAAGGATTTTCACTATTGTTGATCCCACCGGATCGCCAATACAAGGACACACTTGTCCTATCTCTTGTGATGCCGCAACACCACCCGGAGCACACTAGCTCGCCTTGAGGCCGATGCCTCTACAACTTCGCTCAAGAAGAAAATGATCACACTTGATCACAAAAATAGCTCACTTGCACAATCCTATAACCAATATGTAGATGTAGAAATTTGGGATTGTGTAGTGCAAAATCTAGAGAGAAGTAGAGGAATAGGCTTCAAATGGGTGTATGGAAATTTTGGCTTTGAAAATCTTTTCTAAAATGAAGACTTGAAATTCTTATGAAAATCTCTTGTAAAAATGTTTAGGAATTCTTGTCTTATCATGTTGAAGTGACCCACTATTTATAGGGGTTGAAAAACTGGGTAAAACAGCAAGAGAGATTCGTTGGGGTGAGATCCCAACAAAATCTGTCAGAAAAATATAGCTGTTGGAATCTGTCAGACTTTCTGACAGCTGCCGGTCGACGGGGCCGGTCGACCGCCAACGGTCATATTTTTGACCGTTGGGGGACTACGGTCGACCGCCCCGGTCGACCCGAACAAACAGAGAGCACTGTAAGTGCCCCGGTCGACCGGAGCGGTCGGCCGACGTACACACATGCACAGCGTGTACGTCGGTCGACCCGGGCGGTCGACCGGCTCCTGTCTGTTCTGAAAAATCAGAACTGCAGAAAGCCAGAACTTGGGTCTTTGGATTTGGTCTTGTGGTTTGGGGTTTTGGACCTTGTAAAAATAGGAGTATGACCATATGTCACTACCCTAACATGTAAAAACATTTTGATAAAGTTTCTCTTGATAAAAAACTTGTTTTTCTAAAAGTTAGTTTTTCCAAAAACTTAAAGTTTCTAAAAACAAATTTCCAAACATGTTACCTATAAAACTAAGTAGGAAATCGAAATTGTTTTTGAAGCCATGAATCAAACTAAAGTGTGTGTGTGAGTGACAATCCCATAATTCTACTTCTAACATCTAGGTTTTGATAAAGAGTCTAAAAGAAAAAGTAAAAATACAAATATTGGACTTTTTCATTGTCTTGATCTTGACTTGGTCTTTTCTTTATGTCTTGATCCCGAAGCTTCCTAATGTGCTTAGCTTGGGAATGCACATCTTTAGCGGCGTCCAAACTTGTGAGTCTTGATAGTGGAGCCGTCAAATCGACCTGTTTAACCTGAAATACTTTTAAATAAAATTGTTAAATACATAACTAAATATGGTTTGTTATCATCAAAATATTCAACGGGATATTGGGCTAATGGCCTTTGGGCCAACACTGTGCTCCCTATTTTTTTGTCCTGATGAAGGAGAATAAAGACTTGCCCCTTGATTTTCAAGTTGAAGCTTTGAACATAAGCAGGAGGAATATATTGGAGCAGCTAATGGCGTTCCAAGGAGAAGCTGGCAGTCGCTTATCCGAGATGATCCACTTCGAGAAGGGGCTGGTAATTGCTTATCCGAGATGATCCACTTCGGGAAGGGGCTGGTAGACGCTTATCTGAGATGATCCACTTTGGGAAGGCGGACGTCACCAGTAAGGTCTCAGATCCTTCCTCTGTCAATTTTGTTTAAGGAAGATCCAGCTTTCTGGTGGCAACCAATCTCTTGCCACTTTTCATCAAAGAAGATTTAGCTTCTTGATGGAAAAATCTGCCAGGAAAAATCTGCCATTAAGCGAAGGATTACGGCCTTGTGCGGGAGGAAGATCTTTCTTGTCCAGTTGGGATGGTTTATTATCCTGAAAATTGATAGGACAACTTGTTTACCTTTGGAGTAATGATTCTGTTGTATGAAGAATAATCTTAATGTATTACCAATGTATGTTCCCTTTTGAATCAATAAAAATTTTACTTTTTACTCATCTACTTTGCTCCTTTCTTTTCCCTTTGAATTTCAAAAGCAACTGAAATGGACTAGCTCAGGTAAGTCTTTTCCTGAGAAGGAAAGAAAAGCTCTTAGCGGAGCTAAGCTTCCTGCGGAGCTGAAGATGGATCTCCTGCTAAGTTAGAAACCAGCTCTCAGTAGAGCTAGCGCAAAGTTTCTTGCGAAGCTGAAGATGAACTTTTAGCGAAGATAAAGTCCAATTTTCAGCTAAGTTACTCAAGCATTGCACGAAATCAATGCTGCACTCGCAGAGAAGCTAGCCCTTGGTGGGGCTGAAGCAAGGCTTCTCGAGGAAGGCGCTTAGGCGCAGTTTCAAATTAATTTGAAACGACCGCCTGCACTCCTTTTGAGGAGGCAAAGTTAGACATTTTTATGTCTATAAAAGTCCGATGGGCTGAAAGAGAAGATCACCTTCTCTTAAAACAATACTTCAAATTTTTAGAGAAACAAATCCCTTTCACTTCCTTCTCCTTCGCTCAGATTTTCAGAACTTCTTAGTTATTCCATGGCTCCCAAAAGACGAGCAGGTAAAGAGGCAGCGACCTCTGCGACAGAGGCGCCCTCTCCTCCTTTGGTCATCGAACGCTGATTAATCTCTAATTTTACATAATTTTCATCACATTCTCATATTTATTTGATGTAAAATTCTGCTAATAAAGCTTTGCTTGCTTAATCCTAGGTCTATGGTGTGCAAATGAAGAAGAAGACCCTAAACCACCATTTAATGGGTAATTAAAGGGCTATCAAGTAGCCATTGACTTTAGGGAGGAGATTTTATCAGCACAAGGTATCAAATCACGAATTTAGGAGATCCACCTGACAGGAGACAGACGGGACGGCACCCAGCAGGAAGCCAGGGCGCGCGCCGCCCCAGCATTGCCGCGGAAACGCGGCCTGGGCCGCGTTTCCCTGGCAATATGGGCGCGCGCGCGCCCGAGCTTTGGGCCAGGGGTTGCCCCCTGGCCCCCTTTTCCCTTGTGCCTATAAATACCCCCAAGGGTCTTCAGTTGGGAGATATTCAGAAAACAGAGTTGTATTTGTTACTTTGTTGTGAGGAATTGTAATTGTTGTTTCTTTCTTCTTCTAGTGTTAGTTTTAGCCATTAGAGTGAAAGAGAGAGAGAGAGTATGTATAAGTTGTATTTGAAGGTGACAAGCTAATACAAGTAAACTACTTCTCTTTCTTCTTTCCATTTACTTGTGTTTTTCATTTGATTCTACATTCTTGTTTTAGTGTAACTCCTTCTCTTTACCTCTTTTCTTTTGTTGTTTCTTTTCTTAAGCATGTCTAACTAACTCTCCCATTGCATGGCTAACTAACTACTAACCCACTAATCTCTAACAACTTGATTAATAACCCAAATGAGTCAATAGTGTCAAACAAGCCTTGTGTAAACGAGAGCTATGACATCTTAAGACGAGGGTTCTAACTCTAACTTACCTACAAGTATTTACTATCTTATATTTCACACTTAATGGGTTTTTGATGGTCTATGGGTTGTGTGCGTTACTTGTTGTTCTAAGTTAGAGATTTTCCTTTTAACTTTGCCGATACCATTAGTGCACTTGTGTCTTCCCTTATTCTCGCCTTCTATTGGATCTTGATAAGGGAACATCCAAGTTTTTGCCGTGTTAAGCTAAGTTATAGAAAGAACTTTCACTCAATTTCCACGTGAATAGTTCCTATGCATAAGGGTTAAGCTTGCCTATGATCCATCGTGAGGCTATATCTTCGAGAAGTTAGGGATTAGTGGGAGTACTTAGTAGAAGTTAGCAATGCATTTTTACCATTAAGAAAAATCCCACTTGACAAACCACCAAATCATTTTCAAACAATTCTTGAAACCAACTTGTTTTCATTTTCCAATTCTTTATTTAAAATAAAGAACTTTCTCTTTTCTTGAATAAAGAAGCCGCATCAAGCTTCCATCGCTCTCCCTCCTTGTGGATACGACCCGTATAGCCACTTCGCTATTACGGAAGAATCGTAAAAACAGTAACAACGACCCATACTCTTTTTACTTATTCTTGTGTTTGTTTTTTGCCGATCAAATTTTGGTGTCGTTGCTGGGGAGGGAACGACTTTATTATTCAATACTAAAGATTTTTTTGTTCTTGTGTGTAGGAGAAGTACCAAGGAGCTTACTATCACGGGAAGCGAAAGTGGTGGCCAAAGACGTTGCACGAGGATTCATTTGCCCTCGGAAAATTCGTGTAAAAATGAGTTTCTCCGATTGAAGTACTAACAAACTCGTTTGCAGGGTTGCCGAAAGTCGCTAAAATTGCTTTCTAAATTTTGTAGTTCCATTGAATGCTTCACCTTATACATGTGTAATAAACTCAACAGAAATTCACTTGTTACTTAATTGAAATTTGGATTAGACTTTTACATTTAGGGCACGCGTCTATTTCAATTCATTTCAATTTCTTTTGAAGAGTGCTGGAGAAGAGGTACGTGTGCATTCATATAGAATATGACCAATATTTTGGAGTGATTTATCGCTTTGAGTGTTACCTTGTTGTAAATAAACTGTACACTTGCACAATTGACATTAAGGACAAAATCTTAAATAAACAAGATAAGGTGGGGATTTCATCACCATTTCTTAGCCCAAAAATCATCTTCAAGTGCACTCACATAACCCAAGTCTTAACTAAAAATTGATAGACGTTGGCCCTAGGGACATCTCGGACTCACTAAGAGATTAACCGCGGTTGGAAATTGCAATAACTGTACTCCTGTAAAATCGGTGTCTAAGGAAAGTGGATTGAGAGGCAAAGCCTCGAAAGCTCCGTAGTTTGGCGTAATTAAGGCCCGTGGCTCACACCCGGATACCTCCCACCGAGTTTTGCTCTTTCCTGGTCGATTAGCTTGTAGTCGAGTTCCTGCAACAACCTCCCTCGGAGAATCGACCAGTTAGGAGTCGCCTAGGTCCAGGTACCTTAGACTAGACTTTGTGGTTGTTTTTCTTTCTTTTGCTTGTTTATTTTATTCTTTTCATTTGTTTGTTGTTTTTACGTTGTTTGTGGTGTGCTGCATGCAAGAGTGGGTAAGAGATCCTGTATCTTCCAGATTAATTAGAAACACTTCTTTACCTTGCATCCAGAACCGGTGATGGCGTCACTTCAGGACAGGTTTTACCCGATCAGAACCTCATTACCATCTTTTATAAAACTGCCCGAGGCAAATGGAATAATTTTGAATTAAAGCCTAAATTTATCAACATTCTTCCAAAGTTTCATGGTTTAGAATCAGAGGACGCATACTTTTTTATTAGGGAGTTTGAAGAAGTGTGCCTCATGATGCGTATACCCCAGCTAGGAGACGATGCCGTTAAGCTACGTTTCATTCCCTTTTCCCTAAAGGACCTAGCGAAGAAATGGTTGTACAATTTGGCGGTAGATTCTATCACGACATGAGATGATTTCGTCAAGGCCTTCTTGAAGAAATTCTACCCAATTCACAAAACTGCCCTCATTAGAAAAAATATCATGCAATTCAAGCAAGAACCGAGCGAGCCATTTTGGAGATACTTTGAGCGATTCAAAGATCTCTTAGCTCAGTGCCCTCATCGTGGTATGGGGAAATGGCGTCAGTGTCAAATTCTCTACGATGGCTTAGATTATCAAACGAAAATCCTTTTAGAAACAATGTGTCAGGGAGGGTTCTTGCAAAAGGATGAGAATCAGGGTTGAGACTTATTTGAGGATTCAGCTGAGAAAACCCAACAATGGGAGCCAGCCTCGAAAAAACTAAGAAATTCATAATCTATAGCTTCAAGAGGAGGGCTATTATTATTGGCCCAAAGGCCCATCGCTCTAGTTTTGATGATGATCAACTCATGTAGTTATAGTACTAATGATCTTGTGTTTATTTAGTCTCAGATTTGTGATCAAGATCTTAGTAGTGAAAGAACACCTAGAGGGGGGGTGAATAGGTGTTTGTGCTAATCTAAAACTAAATGCAAAACTAAGTGCGCTAAATGCGGAAGCTAATGCAAATTTTGCAAACACACTTAGTACAATCAACAAGTGTAGCCGAATTCCCCGTGAAGGGCTCTGGACTAACTCCTCTTGATTCCCCTTGAATGGGTTGAGGTGCTATATGAAGCTCTTGTTGATTAGGTACAAGTGAGGCACACACAAGCAACCAAGCATATACAAGATAATATAGCAATATGAAATATGCAAGGCACAATACAAATGCACGTAAGTAATATGTATGATGAATGATGCTTTGCACAAATGTAAAGAGAGAGAGTTTAGAGACAAGTGGATCAAACGCAAACACAATGATATGTTTCGAGGTTCGAGCACCCTTGCTCTACATCCCCGCCTACACCACCGTGTAGGATTTCCAATCCACTATACCGTCTACCGAGGACTCCCACCGAGGGAACCTTCACCGAGAAGGATTTTTACAACAATGGAGTACCGAACTCCTCTCTCAAACAACCTCCTCACAACTGAGGGGTAGGCCCGTAGCCAATACAACAATCAATCCACCTCACACTTGAGGGATACAAACCAACAACCAACTCCACCTCACCAAGAGGGAGTAAACACCAATCTCCACCTCACAATAGAGGGAGCAAACCAACAACCCAAATCACAACCTCAACCTCTACCAAAGAGGGAGCAACCAAGAATCAAGGGTTTACAATAGGTGGTCTCTTTCAACCACAAACCTCTTTCCTTTTTCTTTTTTCACAAAACAAATGATCCTAATAGATTAGGATAGAAGATAGCTCAAGTGTGGAAAACTAGGTGTTTGGAAAACAAGCAACAAAGAAAAACACTTGGAAAAATTCTTGCAAAAGATATAGAATGAAAACCAAGACAAATCTCCCAAAATCCTCTTTTCTTTGATTTTTCCAAAAACCTAAAACAATAAAGATTGAAAGATTAAAGCCCCAAATACTTTTGAAAACTCTTTAAAAACACTTAAGAAGGTCTGAAATTTTTGCCCTTGAAAACTTCTACAAAAACTATGAAGAGATGGGGTATATATAGCCCCAATACAAAACTAGCCGTTAGAGCTGAGCTGGCAGCTCTGACAGGCAACGGTCGACCGGCCCGGTCGACCGCCAACGGTCAGAAATATGACCGTTGGGCAACTGCGGTCGACCGGCCCGGTCGACCGAAACAAACAGAGAGCACTGTAAGTGCCCCGGTCGACCCGAGCGGTCGACCGTCCCAGTGCCTTCAAACGTGCACAGATTTGTGCACGTCGGTCGACCGGCCCGGTCGACCGACTTCACCCAAGTCGACTAGGTCAGTTTGACTAGTCGACTGATTGAAGCCTGGAACAAAAATCTGGGTCAGAAAAATAGTGTAAAATATTTTTCTAAAAATCTTTTAACACTTCTAAAAATCACCAAAAATAATTTTATCATTTTATATGGAAACACAAACTTGTGATAAAAATTTCAAGACATATATTAATCATATCAATTCATTTTTGAGTCTTGCAAATTTTATCAAAAATAAAACTTGTATTTTTATCAAACTTGATTTTTCAACACATGAATAGGGATATCAAAATAAGTTTGTCTAGCAAGTTAAATCATGTATGTATATCTATAATACATCTAATATACATAGAAATAAAGTAAACTTGTTTTGATCTACTATTCATGAAAACCAAATCCAAAACATAAAAACGTGTGTTGTGCACTTGAGCATATCAACTATACTAAGCTTTACAAATTGGATCTAAACACACTAACTAAACTATGGATACCTAAGTCTTCTTGATGATCTTCATCTTCAAGTTGACTTGCTCCAAAACTCCATCCATGGGCTAGGCAATGTGTGATCTTGAAACTTTGGCCCTGGAATCATCATGAAAAGCTTCTAAACTCCTTTGTTGAAGCTAATCACCAACTAATATCTTGCTAATGATCTGAAACTTAAAATCACAAGAATATTAGTAAACATAACTACATGAGTTAATCATCATCAAAACTAGGGTGGAAGGCCTTTGGGCCAACAAGTAGGTGTGTAGCTTCAACAAAGGATTTAAAGTCAAGTTTTGGAGCTTACACGGTTTGATCCAACGAGCTAGTGATCGAGTTTGGATCGTGTTTGGACCAAGTCAAGAAGATGAGAAGACTTCAAGTGAAGACTTCAAGAAGATGAAGACTTGTGTCTAGGTTTGTGTTTATAAGATTTGTTTTTAGATAAAATGTAAAGGATAGAATAGTTGGTGGATTGCTCAAGTATACCATATACACACACACACACTCTTGATTTAGTTGAGTTTTGATAAAAGAATTTTTATTTTAGAAAAGACTTTTCATTTTGACAAAATACCAGTTTGGTTTTTGGTATTCAAAGTATATACGGTTTTGGTTAAATCGTATTTAGTGCTTAATGTCAAAAATATAGATATTTCACATGTATGTGTAGTGGATCATATCCATACATCCTATGCTTTAAAAGAGTTTAAAATATCTTGTTTTTGTATTTGGAAGAGTTTTAGAAAAACAAATTTTACAAAAACTGTATTTTTCTTTAGAAGGTTGGTTTCTAGAAAATACCGTTTTTTGTTTTGAGCCACATTTTCCAAGTTACAAAAATAGTCCAAATTATTTGTAACATGCCTTGATTTTGTTCAAGCATGTTTGTTTATCAAAGTATATTGGTAAAACTATTTTTGTAGATTTTCTGTGAATTTATGGGATTTTATTGAATCAAAAATACCAAGTTTTCAAATCCCTAAAATGTCAGTTCTGGCTTCAGCCGAACGACCACGCTCTAAAGTCGGTCGACCGGGCAGTCGACCGACGTGCACAGACGTGCACGCCAGCCTGTGCTGGAGGCCGATCGATCAACCCTGGTCGACCGTCCAGAGAGCTTGTCTCTCTGGAAATGCCCCGGTCGACCGGGCCGGTCGACCGGCAGAGAGTCTGCTCTCTGTTCCAGAGGCTCGGTCGACCGGCCGGTCGACCGCAGCCCCAACGGACGGATTTCTGACCATTGGCGGTCGACCGGGCGGTCGACCGGTAGCCCAGTTCTGGCCTATAACGGCTAGTTTTTGGAGCCCTATAAATTGGGCCATTTGGGGGCTGTTTTCTACAAGATTTTTGGAGAGTTTTCAAGCCAGTTTTTCCTACTCTATTAAGAAGTTTTCTCCACAAAATTGAGAGCAAATATTTCCTATCAAAAGGGGAGTTTTATCAAGAGTGTTTAAAAGAGAATTTCTTGAGTTTTTCCTCCACCATTTCAATCCTTGTTTTCTCACACAACACTTGAGCTATCCATTGCTATATCTACCTATAGAGATTTGTTGTGAGAGAATTTTAGGTGATCAAGAGTTGTGATCACCAAAGTTCATCTTTGTACTTTGAGGAGGCGGACGGTTGTGTTCGCGTTGTTTCGGGTTCTAGTGGGAACTCAGTGTTTCGGGTTCGTGTGCGAACTCTTTGTTTGAGGTGCGGCCTCGGCGGGCTAGTGAGTTCGCGGTGTGTACGGGACTAGAGAGTCCAAGGAGTTCAAGTGTGAACTCGCCTTGTAGGTGTTGCGGCACCGAGTGATCCGGTGGGATCGTTATAGTGGAAATCCTTCATGGTGATGAAGGCGGGGATGTAGAGCAAGTGTGCTCGAACCTCGAAACAAATTCCTTGTGTTTGCGATTGCTCACTCTCTCTCCCCTTTACTTGTCTTTATATCATGCATGCTATTCTTGTCTTTATCATTATATGCTTGATATATTGTGTGCTTATTGTTATATGCTTGGGGATTGTTTGCTAACACTTGTATTTAACCAAGAGAGCCAACGCGGCACCTCAACTCTTATTTAGAGGAATCTTGAGGAGTTAGTCCAGAGCCCTTCACGGGGAATTCGGCTACACTCTTATGTTATACGTGGTATTTAGTTTAAGAAGATTTAGTTTGCATTCATATAAGTTTTAATTTCGCATTATTGACCATAGATTAGCTTATCACCTATTCACCCCCCTCTAGGTGATTTTACAATTGGTATCAGAGCCAAGTGCTCTTGTTTTGGGTCTTACAACCTAGAGTTAAAGATCCTCGTTTTTAGGCTAATCACAAAATTTGTACACACACCATGGACTTCATGTCACCACCCACCTTTGACATTCTTAACATCCAAATTTGGAAGGTTAAGATGTCCTTATACCTCAAGGCCCTAGGTATTCATGTTTATTTTGCCACTACTAAAGATTCTTATTGTTTAAATGGCAAAAACCTTGAGGCTAATGCAAAAGCCCTACATGCTTTAAAGTCAACCCTAAATGATGATTATTTATCTAGGGTTTCTAACATTGATTCGGCTTTTGTAGTATGGAACTGTCACGCCCCGCTTCCCAAACTACGCTGAAGCGGAGTCGCGACGAAGGTCGGCGACGTATATACGCGAGGAAAATACCCCACGTATACACGCTAAGCCTAAATTAACCTGAACAAGTTATAAATCTCTACCATAAATCAAAATCACTGCAATAATACATATAAAGTCTAACACAATGATAGCATATGAGTAAAAATAAGGATTGTGTGACAGGATGCGATATATGAATAGAAGAGTAGGAATACCGATAATCAAAAGGGAGAGACTCCAGCTCCTCAAGGTAAATATGATCCTCTCCAAATACCTGATCAGCAATAAATAGCCCTGGATTTGGATATGCAGATCCAGGGAGTCAGAACTCCTAGTGAATGTATAAGAGGAAAAGGAAAAGACATGCGAATATAAATGTGAGCAAACTAGAAAACACATATGCTGGAATAAAACAGAAGTAACATATAAAACATGGATAGAAATAACAAAGCCGATCAATACAAAATCAGATGTCCAATCGAGTGTCAGGTTTACAGTCAGTTCGTTGATATTATTAGACGTTTACAATCAGTCATTACATCAAGTTCAGTCTACAATGTCAATTTCAGATTTCAGTTTGTTATTTATTATGTCAGCGAACACTAATTGTCACCTGTAATAGACGCATCCCATACTACGTCTACTACACGTGTCAATCAGGGTCCTAAGTTATTGAAATTAGTGGAAGAGACATTGTCCATGCTTTAGGTGGGTTCCGTGCATACCCAGAACCACGGCCTCAGTTTCCTGGCGCTGAACCAGGCCGTACCGCTAGGTACTCAGTAACAGTAACAGTAACAGTAATCTTACTGTGAAAACAGTGGAACAGTAACAGTACAGATGGGATGTCAGTCATCCCCTAGGAACCCTGCAGTGGAACCCTCAGTCGGCTACACAACCTGTATCCTAGGTCCACCCAAAATACAGACGTTGTCTCCTCCATCAATTTTCCCAATCCCAGTGTAAGTTGTTCAATTACTTTATTATTGAATTCAGTAAAAACAATCAATACTCATGTTACTTATAATACTGGGACGATGCGGTGACAGTAACGATAACAGTACAGTAACAGTCAGTAATCGTATACACGGTGAACAATATCAGTAACAGTGAACAGTAACAGTAACCGTGTATACGATGAACAATGAGACTGTACAGGGTGTTACGGTCAAACAATTCTTTCCCAGTAACTTTCAGTAACATGAATTTATACGGTAACAGTCTAGACACCTCTAGTCAATATACAGTCTCATATACATAACCGTCTCAATATCTCATACTTGTACTAAATACAATACTAATAAATCTGCCAACTCCTAATTTCAATAGTCATCATGAACATCGAGTATCAATCCATATCGAGTAATCTGACACATTAAACTGTCGTTCCAATGTATCAATAATCAGTACTTAAACCTCTCACTCTATCAATCAACTCTGATCCCCAAGCCTTCACCAATTCCCACTTCTATTAAGGTCAATTATAATATTCCAATACTCGGCAACATATCAGATACATGCATCTAAGTTCTATCAAGTCAAGTCAACACAACCAATATCTATTTCTCAAATCATGTTCGTCCATCTATATCCAATAACATAACCCAAAGGTAGAGTCTCTATCCAACAAGGCAGCTAAACACAGCAGTCAGCCTAAGGTTAGTCGACTACAAGAGCTGAGCAAGTCGACTAGGGTTAGGATTAGTCGACTAACAGGTGTGATAAGTCGACTATACAAGGGACAAGTCGACTAACTAGGAAGACAAGTTGACTAACAGGGAATGCAGGTCAGCAACAGAGACTACACAACTTCCAGGACATCCAACTAGTCGACTATAGGCTAGAGGTAAGTCGACTATACATGCTATTAGTTGACTACGAAAGGTGACAAGTCGACTAATGGTCGATTACAGTGGACAAACAGAGAGTCAATAATTATTCTAAAGGAGAGTCTAGTCGACTACAAGATAATAGTTAGTCGACTAATAAGGGTATTAGTCGACTAACAGAGAGGGTAAGTCGACTACTGGAGCTGCAACCTGATACTGAAATGCACCATGACACATATCCACAGTCTATCAAATGCACCCATACTCCTCTCATGCAATATCTACAACAATAACCCAACACCCACATACTAAACATAGGTTCTATCTTAATTAAATACACATGCATATTATTCTTATGTGTTCAAAACTGTAAGGAGGGAGGGGATAACAACTCACATCCGTGCTTCATAATCTCCACACACATAATCATGTAACACATGTGCACTACACATCAAATTACACCACATACACCATAATATCTATGATTACTCAATTAATTAAGGAGAGGGAGAGACACTCACAAAGGCTGCCATGACGATCTCCGACGACGGGCTGCCGAGGGAAGCCATCCGCTGCTGGATTTGCAGTGGAGAGGGGATCCGGGTGGTGCTGGTGCGCTCGTTGCTGCTGTTGGAGGTTGTCCTCGCTGCTGGACTGCAGGAGAAGGATCGGCCTGCTGGTTGGCTGTCGCGCGCAGGGGAGGAGGCCGGCTGATCTGGACTGCTGCTGGGCCAAGGGGGTGGCCTGATCTGCGCTTGTTGATGCTGTTGCGGCTGTTAGATGGGGCAGCAGCTCTGCCATTTGCTGCTGTAGGGCTGAAGTGCGGCAGGCCAGGGAAGAGCAAGGGAGTTGTGGCGCTGCTGCTCACAGGAGGGAGAGGACAGCGTCTTGCGCCCTGCTGTTGCTGCGCGGTCGCTGGAGGAGAAGGGCGGCCAGGCTGCTGGCTGCTGCAAGGAAGTGCGACAATACAAGGCAAGGGGAGGAGATGGGTATGGCTGCAGGTTGTTTGATTTGAGGAGATTTTGAGGGGATTAGTTAGGATTAGGATTTGGTGGGGATTTAGATCAAGTAGTTAAGATTTGATTAGGATATAGGAGGATTCTTGGGAATTAGTTAGGATTAGAACTTGAAGAGTAATGGGTTGCGGGTTAATGGGTAGCGGGTTTGGGGTTGGATCCAAACAGGTAAATGGGTAATGAATCCGGTATAGGATTAGAAGTGGGGAACAATACAAGGGAAAGAAATGAAGGGAGAAGGAAATCTGCTTAGGAATAACACACCTGCAAAAATATAAATAGTAATAATACTGGCAACACTTAAACACCACATCAGATAAATAATTAGTAACAATATGGATATTAATATAACGAGTAATATTATATCACATGATAAATAAATACATGTACACATTTAAATACCAGTATATTTTTATTTAAATACCGTACTTAAAAATAGGGATATTACATTCTACCCACCTTATAAAAATTTCGTCCTCGAAATTTCAATAAAGTAGGGAATGGTAAAAAGAATTCAAGAATCAAAAGAGAAACAAATAAAATAAACTTCACGTCGCTTCTCTGCACATCATAAATCCACCACGCTTCCGCTGTGCTACTCTGATCTCCGCTACCAGCTTCAACTTGGAGTGATCAAACTCAGGGGATAAAATCAGAGAAAATAGAATCGGAAGGAACAATAAGAATCAAGATAGGACCAAGATCACTTTAGAAGAAGAGTTGAATTCAGGGATATCAAAAGATCAAGGGATGGATACCAGAATGGAGGACAACCAATTCTCAAATGGACTCAATATCATCGTGTGAACCCTATATGTATATTGCAGTGTAATTATAACTCGTTCAAGTTATCGGTAAGAATCAAGTCCGTTTTATGTCGAAACCTGGCTCTGATACCAAGAAAACCCTGTCACGCCCCGCTTCCCAAACTACGCTGAAGCGGAGTCGCGACGAAGGTCGACGACGTATATACGCGAGGAAAATACCCCACGTATACAACCTAAGCCTAAATTAACCTGAACAAGTTATAAATCTCTACCATAAATCAAAATCACTGCAATAATACATATAAAGTCTAACACAATGATAGCATATGAGTAAAAATAAGGATTGTGACAGGATGCGATATATGAATAGAAGAGTAGGAATACCGATAATCAAAAGGGAGAGACTCTAGCTCCTCAAGGTAAATATGATCCTCTCCAAATACCTGATCAGCAATAAATAGCCCTGGATCTGGATATGCAGATCCAGGGAGTCAGAACTCCTAGTGAATGTATAAGAGAAAAAGGAAAAGACATGCGAATATAAATGTGAGCAAACTAGAAAACACATATGCTGGAATAAAACAGAAGTAACATATAAAACATGGATAGAAATAACAAAGCCGATCAATACAAAATCAGATGTCCAATCGGGTGTCAGGTTTACAGTCAGTTCGTTGATATTATTAGACGTTTACAATCAGTCATTACATCAAGTTCAGTCTACAATGTCAATGTCAGATTTCAGTTTGTTATTTATTATGTCAGCGAACACTAATTGTCACCTGTAATAGACGCATCCCATACTACGTCTACTACACGTGTCAATCAGGGTCCTAAGTTATTGAAATTAGTGGAAGAGACATTGTCCATGCTTTAGGTGGGTTCCGTGCATACCCGAAACCACGGCCTCAGTTTCCTGGCGCTGAACCAGGCCGTACCGCTAGGTACTCAGTAACAGTAACAGTAACAGTAATCTCACTGTGAAAATAGTGGAACAGTAACAGTACAGATGGGATGTCAGTCATCCTCAGGAACCCTGCAGTGGAACCCTCAGTCGGCTGCACAACCTGTATCCTAGGTCCACCCAAAATACAGACGCTGTCTCCTCCATCAATTTCCCCAATCCCGGTGTAAGTTGTTCAATTACTTTATTATTGAATTCAGTAAAAACAATCAATACTCATGTTACCTATAATACTGGGACGATGCGGTGACAGTAACGATAACAGTACAGTAACAGTCAGTAATCGTATACACGGTGAACAATATCAGTAACAGTGAACAGTAACAGTAACCGTGTATACGATGAATAATGAGACTGTACAGGGTGTTACGGTCAAACAATTCTTTCCCAGTAACTTTCAGTAACATGAATTTATACGGTAACAGTCTAGACACCTCTAGTCAATATACAGTCTCATATACATAACCGTCTCAATATCTCATACTTGTACTAAATACAATACTAATGAATCTGCCAACTCCTAATTTCAATAGTCATCATGAACATCGAGTATCAATCCATATCGAGTAATCTGACACATTAAACTGTCGTTCCAATGTATCAATAATCAGTACTTAAACCTCTTATTCTATCAATCAACTCTGATCCCCAAGCCTTCACCAATTCCCACTTCTATTAAGGTCAATCATAATATTCCAACACTCGGCAACATATCAGATACATGCATCTAAGTTCTATCAAGTCAAGTCAACACAACCAATATCTATTTCTCAAATCATGTTCGTCCATCTATATCCAATAACATAACCCAAAGGTAGAGTCTCTATCCAACAAGGTAGCTAAACGCAGCAGTCAGCCTAAGGTTAGTCGACTACAAGAGCTGAGCATGTCGACTAGGGTTAGGATTAGTCGACTAACAGGTGTGATAAGTCGACTATACAAGGGACAAGTCGACTAACTAGGAAGACAAGTCGACTAACAGGGAATGCAGGTCAGCAACAGAGACTACACAACTTCCAGGACATCCAACTAGTCGACTATAGGCTAGAGGTAAGTCGACTATACATGCTATTAGTCGACTACAAAAGGTGACAAGTCGACTAATGGTCGATTACAGTGGACAAACAGAGAGTCAATAATTATTCTAAAGGAGAGTCTAGTCGACTACAAGACAATAGTTAGTCGACTAATAAGGGTATTAGTCGACTAACAGAGAGGGTAAGTCGACTAATGGAGCTGCAACCTGATACTGAAATGCACCATGACACATATCCACATTCTATCAAATGCACCCATACTCCTCTCATGCAATATCTACAACAATAACCCAACACCCACATACTAAACATAGGTTCTATCTTAATTAAATACACATGCATATTATCCTTATGTGTTCAAAACTGTAAGGAGGGAGGGGATAACAACTCACATCCGTGTTCATAATCTCCACACACATAATCATGTAACACATGTGCACTACACATCAAATTACACCACATACACCATAATATCTATGATTACTCAATTAATTAAGGAGAGGGAGAAACACCACAAAGGCTGCCATGACGATCTCCGACGACGGGCTGCCGAGGGAAGCCATCCGCTGCTGGATTTGCAGTGGAGAGGGGATCCGGGTGGTGCTGGTGCGCTCGTTGTTGCTGTTGGAGGTTGTCCTCGCTGCTGGACTGCAGGAGAAGGATCGGCCTGCTGGTTGGCTGTCCGCGCGCAGGGGAGGAGGCCGGCTGATCTGGACTGCTGCTGGGCCAAGGGGGTGGCCTGATTTGCGCTTGCTGATGCTGTTGCGGCTGTTGGAGGGGGCAGCAGCTCTGCCATTTGCTGCTGTAGGGCTGAAGTGCGGCAGGCCAGGGAAGAGCAAGGGAGTTTGGGCGCTGCTGCTCACAGGATGGAGAGGACAGGGTCTTGCGCCCTGCTGTTGCTGCGCGGTCGCTGGAGGAGAAGGGCGGCCAGGCTGCTGGCTGCTGCAAGGAAGTGCGGCAATACAAGGCAAGGGGAGGAGATGGGTGTGGCTGCAGGTTGTTGGATTTGAGGAGATTTTGAGGGGATTAGTTAGGATTAGGATTTGGTGGGGATTTAGATCAAGTAGTTAAGATTTAATTAGGATATAGGAGGATTCTTGGGAATTAGTTAGGATTAAAACTTGAAGAGTAATGGGTTGCGGGTTAACGGGTAGCGGGTTTGGGGCTGATCCAAACAGGTAAATGGGTAATGAATCCGGTATAGGATTAGAAGTGGGGAACAATACAAGGGAAAGAAATGAAGGGAGAAGGAAATCTGCTTAGGAATAAGACACCTACAAAAATATAAATAGTAATAATACTGGCAACACTTAAACACCACATCAGATAATTAATTAGTAACAATATGGATATTACTACAACGAGTAATATTATATCACATGATAAATAAATACATGTACACATTTAAATACCAGTATATTTTTATTTAAATACCGTACTTAAAAATAGGGATATTACAGGAACACCCTCACCTCCCTTGGCGAAAAAGATCTATATTATGCGTGGAGCGACTCGGATGTTGGAAGTGACGCTTCCAACGTGTGCTACATGGTCCAAGGGGACAACCCCCTTGAGGTAAACACCGAATCCGAGCTAGATGAAGATGTTGATATGTCTTATGATGAACTTACATCTTTTTGTCAACAACTTCTAGAAAAATATGACATGCTTAGAAAAGATAATAAAAATTTGAAAAAGAAATTTGATTGCATGTTAAATGAAAAAGATTCTTTGCAAGAAAAATTTGAAAATGTTTCAAAAGAAAATGAGAATTTGAAAAATGAAAATGTTTCCTTGCTTTCTAAATTAAATGATCTTCGTGAAGGAAACACTATTTTGAAAAATAAAATTGTTTTGGTGGAAAAACAAAAGGAAGTTGCTTTTAATGAAAACACTTCTTTGAAAAGAAAAATGATTGAAAAAGAAAAAGAAAATGTTTCTAAAAATAAGAAAAATGATTCTATTTCTCATTATGCTTTACATGCTACCACTAATGAGATGAAAATTTTGAAAAATAAAATAAATTGTTTGAGCTCAACCTTGAGCACATGTGCATTTAACCATAAAAAATTGGAGTCCTTGTTTTCAAAGAAACAAACTCCACATGTTCATGCACACCATGCATTTTCACTTTTTGCACGTCATGATCACACACATACACATATGCATGCTAGAGTGTACAAATGTACACATTGTGGCCGCAAAGGCCATTTAGCAAAATTTTGTTTTGATAAGTTACATCATTTAAATTTTGCTAATAAGAAAAATGCTTGGGTGCCTTACAAAGCTAACCCTCAAGGACCCAAAAGAAAATGAGTACCAAAATCCCCACCTTTGGTTTTTGATGTAGGTGAGGGCTCTCACACGACGTGAGAGAAATGGTGCCTTGATGGTGGATGCACATGGACATGATGAACACATTTTTAATGCATCGCTATCAAGGAGGTTTGGTGGGACAACCACCATGTTTTGGAGATTTGGAGCATAGTTCATTGGTTTGGTAACTATCTCTAAACTCTTAATTTATTTACATGCTCTTTCATACATAATATCTTTTAGCATGTTCATGTTTTATGTGTTTTTATGCTTCATGTGGTAAATGCTAGTCTAAATGTAGTTTTTGTCAAAACTTAGATTTATACGTATACAAGTAGTGAGCAACATTTGATTCATATACGTTTGCACTTCATCGTTCATTTGTACTCACTATATGCACACGTATAGCCTAGTTTTGATGATTTCCTCATTTACACTTGTTTTGCCTATTTTCATGTTTTACTTCATGTATATGTATTTTGTATTCAAATCTAACCAATATACATGTATACCCGTGAGTCTCTTACCTTCATGCAAATACTATTAATAGACTCTTTTTATGTTTGGGATATGTATGTATATTGTTAGTTTTGGATAAATCATACATATACCTAGAAGTTTGTTTTTAAGATGAGAAATGAATTTTCATAATTTTTGTTTTGATAAAATGATGTTTGGTTCGAGCTTCATTGATTATTTTCGTGAAAAATGCTATTTACATGATTTTTGAATACTCACACTTTATTTGTTTTGTCATGACCTTGTTTCATGAACATATTTTTGAGCTTTATCGATTTTGAGTGTCAATTCTTGTGTATTTGGTATGATTCATGAAAACATATGTTTTGATTTCATGTTTTGAAGGATCTTTAACTAGTTTTTCAAAATTGTCTTTAACTAGTTAATTATTCTTCATTGGGTAGTGGTTTTCACTATAAAATATTTTTCAAACCCTATTTTCGAAAACCCTTCCGACACCTTTTATGGGCGGATGGCTGGGCGAGTATGCCTTGTAAGCTTAATTGAAAATCATTTACCTTGAGCATATAAAGGGTGGTAGGTTATGAGTTATATACATGATTTACATTGTTATTTTCAATTGGTATCTCAATTGATATTCATTTTTGTATATACTAATATTTTGTTTTCTATATATGTATGCTCTAATTTTCAATTGGTATTATCATTCTCATACATATATATGATTTTCGTGTGCTTGCTTTACAATTGATTTACACTTTATAAGCACAAAGTTTATGCTAAGCTTAATTCAAAAATTTATTTTCAATTGGTATCTCAATTGACCTTCTAATAGGCTTATGCATAGTTTTTCAATTGGTATCAATATGCTTCAACTTCAAAATTGTTATAAATTTACAATTGATATCAATATGTTTTACCTATTTGAAAAGTTTAAAAAATTGTAATGTTTATTTACAATTGGTATCATTTTTAAGATATCTCAAAATTTGTTTTATTGAGAAAATTCAAAATTTTGCAAATTAAAAATGTTTTGATTTGTATTGCCTATATGCAAGGGGAGCTTAACATCTCTTCTACATATAGATTCATGTTGAGTGTATCTTGTATTGAGGAGTTTGACAACTCTTCTTTATGTGATACACGTGTGTAGGGGAGCTTCACATCTCCTCTTATGCATTACAGATTATGTGTTATGTGAATTAGGGCTTGTCATCCCTTCTTCATATAATGCATATATGTAGGGAAGCTAACTTAGCGTCTTTCTCTTCATGAATTTATATCGCATATAACCTTTATTGATTTGTTTGACCCCTTTATTGATTCTATGTTTCGGACAAAAAGGGGAGAAAAATTTGATGATTTTGATTTTACTTTAACCCCTTTGTTGATGATTGACAAAAAGAGGGAGAAGTATTTGGTTTATATGCATGTTTTTTTTCTTTATTCATAAAGGGGGAATAAGATTATTTATGTTTATGCATATAAGTTTTGTATTGCAAATAGGAGAAAAAGGATTTGATTTGTTTTATGCTTGTTAGCAGGTTTATCTCCATATATTTGCATACATGTTTATGTGCTTCATTTCCATATCTTATTATTTTATGTTATGCATGAGTTAAGGGGGAGCTTCTTTGAAGCTTTACTTTAATCCATGCATATATAACTTCATGAGTTTTGTCATCATAAAAAGGGGGAGATTGTTGGCCCAAAGGCCCATCACTCTAGTTTTGATGATGATCAACTCATGTAGTTATAGTACTAATGATCTTGTGTTTATTTAGTCTCAGATTTGTGATCAAGATCTTAGTAGGTGTGTAGCTTCAACAAAGGATTTAAAGTCAAGTTTTGGAGCTTACACGGTTTGATCCAACGAGCTAGTGATCGAGTTTGGATCGTGTTTGGACCAAGTCAAGAAGATGAGAAGACTTCAAGTGAAGACTTCAAGAAGATGAAGACTTGTGTCTAGGTTTGTGTTTATAAGATTTGTTTTTAGATAAAATGTAAAGGATAGAATAGTTGGTGGATTGCTCAAGTATACCATATACACACACACACTCTTGATTAAGTTGAGTTTTGATAAAAGAATTTTTATTTTAGAAAAGACTTTTCATTTTGACAAAATACCAGTTTGGTTTTTGGTATTCAAAGTATATACAGTTTTGGTTAAATCGTATTTAGTGCTTAATGTCAAAAACATAGATATTTCACCATGTATGTGTAGTGGATCATATCCATACACCCTATGCTTTAAAAGAGTTTAAAATATCTTGTTTTTGTATTTGAAGAGTTTTAGAAAAACAAATTTTACAAAAACTGTATTTTTCCTTAGAAGGTTGGTTTCTAGAAAATACCGTTTTTTGTTTTGAGCCATATTTTTCAAGTTACAAAAATAGTCCAAATTATTTGTAACATGCCTTGATTTTGTGCAAGCATGTTTGTTTATTAAAGTATATTGGTAAAACTATTTTTGTAGATTTTTTGTGAATTTATAGGATTTTATTGAGTCAAAAATACCAAGTTTTCAAATCCCTAAAATGTCAGTTCTGGCTTCAGCCGGTCGACCGCGCTCTGAAGTCAGTCGACCGACGTGCACAGACGTGCACGCCAGCCTGTGCTGGAGGCCGGTCGACCGACCCCGGTCGACCGTCCAGAGAGCTTTGCTCTCTGGAAATGCCCCGGTCGACCGGGCCGGTCGACCGGCAGAGAGTCTGCTCTCTGTTCCAGAGGCTCGATCGACTGGCCGGTCGACCGCAGCCCCAACGGACGGATTTCTGACCGTTGGCGGTCGACCGGGCGGTCGACCGGTAGCCCAGTTCTGGCCTATAACGGCTAGTTTTTGGAGACCTATAAATTGGGCCATTTGGGGGCTGTTTTCTACAAGATTTTTGGAGAGTTTTCAAGCCAGTTTTTCCTACTCTATTAAGAGGTTTTCTCCACAAAATTGAGAGCAAATATTTCCTATCAAAAAGGAAGTTTTATCAAGAGTGTTTAAAAGAAAATTTCTTGAGTTTTTCCTCCACCATTTCAATCCTTGTTTTCTCACACAACACTTGAGCTATCCATTGCTATATCTACCTATAGGGATTTGTTGTGAGAAGATTTTAGGTGATCAAGAGTTGTGATCACCAAAGTTCATCTTTGTACTTTGAGGAGGCGGACGGTTGTGTTCGCGTTGTTTCGGGTTCTAGTGGGAACTCAGTGTTTCGGGTTCGTGTGCGAACTCTTTGTTTGAGGTGCGGCCTCGGCGGGCTAGTGAGCTCGCGGTGTGTACGGGACTAGAGAGTCCAAGGAGTTCAAGTGTGAACTCGCCTTATAGGTGTTGCGGCACCGAGTGATCCGGTGGGATCGTTATAGTGGAAATCCTTCATGGTGATGAAGGCGGGGATATAGAGCAAGTGTGCTCGAACCTCGAAACAAATCCCTTGTGTTTGCGATTGCTCGCTCTCTCTCCTTTGCTTGTCTTTATATCATGCATGCTATTCTTGTCTTTATCATTATATGCTTGATATATTGTGTGCTTATTGTTATATGCTTGGGGATTGTTTGCTAACACTTGTATTTAACCAAGAGAGCCAACGCGGCACCTCAACTCTTATTTAGAGGAATCTTGAGGAGTTAGTCCAGAGCCCTTCACGGGGAATTCGGCTACACTCTTGTGTTATACGTGGTGTTTAGTTTAAAAAGATTTAGTTTGCATTCATATAAGTTTTAATTTCGCATTATTGACCATAGATTAGCTTATCACCTATTCACCCCCCGTCTAGGTGATTTTACACCTATCTCTAGAATCATCCATAACTGCAGAAGCCAATATTGCAACCCTAATGAGGAGAATAGAGGCTCTAGAAACAAGAGAGCCAGCCAATGTTAACCAAATCAACCCACCACAATTCACAATCCGGTTTGTTCATACTGTCAGGCACCAAGCCATGTCTTTGAAGAGTGCCCCATTTTCTATACCCATCAAGTGCCACCGGAACACCTGAACGCGGCCTACTCACGGCCGCCGCCTAATCCCTACCTCAAACATACAATCCAGGTTGGAGGAATCACCCAAATTTCTCCTGAGCCCAGAATAATCCTCCTAGGCCTAATTTCTCTAACAACTTTCTCCATCCAGTCCTCCACCAAATTTACCCAGCCCAGTTCCATCTTCCTCCTCTCAAAGTTCACCAATGGAAAAGAAATTCAGTAAGTTGGAGGAGAGCATGGAAGCTTTTATAAAGTCCCAAACAACTTTTATGCAAAATCAGGGACAAACGCTGAACAACCATTCATAGGCTATATCGAGATTGGAAATGCAGATGAGCCAAGCTAGCTCCCTAAGTGAAAGACCAAAGGGTACTTTACCTAGTCAGATGCTAGTTAACCCAAAAAACTCCAATCAAGCATATGAAATTCAGGATCCGTCGATCAATCAGTGCAATGATGTTCATACGTTTCGATCTGGAAAGAAGGTAGAGAACCAGGTCTACCAACAGAAAAATCCAGTCCATCCTGATCCTACCCCAGCCTCCACCTCTGCTAGTTCCTCCCAAACTGCTCCTCAAACATCTGACGAGGACAAAGCTGCTGAACAAATTCATAAGCCTGTAGCACTCTTTCCCAATAGGCTTAGGAAAATAATAAGAATATGCACATGGAAAAGATGCTTGAGATGTTTAACCAGGTCAAACTGAATGTGCCTCTTCTTGACGCTATCCAACAAGTCCCAGCTTATGCCAAATTTCTTAAGGATATGTGTACGAAGAAGAGAAAGACAAATATGCCCAAGAAAGTGTTCTTGGCAACCAATATAAGCGAAATTCTGTCTGGTCCCATTCTGGTGAAATACAAGGATCCCGGTTGTCCCACAATTTCCTGCACCATACGACAAACAGAAATTAGCCGAGCACTCCTTGACCTGGGAGCAAGTATCAACTTGTTACCTCTCTCAGTATACCAGCAACTTGGGTTGGGCGAGCTAAGCCCAACTCGAGTCACCATTCAGCTAGCTGACCGATCTGTGAAAATCCCGAAGGGAAAAATCACAGATGTCCTTATCCAGGTCAGGGATTTCATCTACCCTGTTGACTTCATTGTGCTTGAGACTCAATCTGTGTCCAATCTAAGGTCTCAAACTCCAGTCATCTTAGGGCGCTCATTCCTTACTACAGCCAATGTCATAATCAACTGTAGGAACGGGTCCATGCGATTGACTTTTGGAGACATGACGAAAGAAGTCAATGTCTTCAATCTTGGAAGACAACCCAGGGGTATCAATGACCAGACTTTTGAGGTCAATTCCATCGAAAATCTGAGCAGTGAGCATGAGGAAATCATGGAGATGGAAATAGAAGCAGAGTTTGATCTGGAGGCTGAGGATTTTAATCTAGATCAGATCGTAGATTCGGCAGTGGATTGGGTGTCCAGCCCAAGTGTACCTCATACGGGAATGAAAGTCCGGATATTACCTCCAATGAAGCAACACCTTCCCTAGAGCTAAAAGCCTTACCTGAACACCTCAAGTACGCCTAACTGGGCGGAAGAGAAACCCTGACAGTCATCATAGCATCCCACCTGACTGACCAACAGAGGGCAGCTTAATGTCTATTCTGAAAAGACATAGGGAAGCCATTGGGTGGACGATGAAGGATATCAAAGGGATAAGTTCAGCCATAGTGCAACATAGAATCCACTTAACTGATGAAGCAACCCCCAGGAGGGACCCACAACGCAGGCTTAACCCACTCATGCAAGAGGCAGTTAAAGCGAAAATTTTAAAACTACTAGAGAATGGGATCATTTATCCCATTTCTGATAGCCAATGGGTTAGCCCTGTTCATGCGGTCCCGAAGAAAGCTGGCTTTACGGTGGCTGAAAATGAGCACAAAGAGTTGGTACAAACAAGACTGCCTACCAAGGTTTGTGTTTGTATCGACTACAGGAAGTTGAATGCAGCTACCCGTAAAGACCACTTCCCGCTGCCCTTCATCGACCAAATGCTTGAACGCCTAGCTAGACACGAGTACTATTGCTTCCTAGATGGGTACTCGGGATACAATCAAATCCCCATTGCTGCAGAAGACCAGGAAATGACCACGTTCACCTGCCCGTTCGGAACCTTTGCTTACCGACGTATGCCCTTTGGATTGTGCAATGCTCCTTTAACATTCCAACGGTGCATGCTTAGTCTTTTCTCTGACATGGTAGATGTTGACACTCTAAAAAAAACAAGATTCCTAACTGGCCTGAACAATGTCTAACTTGTTGACATTTACAAAAGACAAGTGGCAGACAAGCTGACGACCAGTTCTTCACCTATCTCAAAAGGGACAATCAGCAACTTGGACTCTACTGATCCGGCGAAGCAGACAGTAAACCAAGAAAAGCTCGTAGGGGACACTAAGTTAGCTTAATACTTAGCCCCGCATGAGCCCACAAGATGAGTCTCGTATGAGAAGCTGAAATTGCTTAGCATCGCAGAGAGTCCCCTCGCGAACTTCGCTGCAAAAGGTGCTTAGTTAACTCCGCAGGCGGTTCACTTCGCCTAAAATCCTATGCAACAGCGCATAAGGCTAATGGGTAGCTTCGTCACGAAAGTATCCAGCTCCGCTGAAAAGCTTTATTTTTAACTTCGCCAGACGCTTCCCCCAGCTCCGCTGCGAGCTCGACGAAGTAGCCCCGCTGCGGGTCTTTTATAGTCACCTTTAACCAATTAAATCTCCAAATGAGATTGAATCTATTCAAGGTCAAATCTAATCAGATCAAATCTGAGATCAAATTTGGCAGTTGTTTACCATAATCTCTTGACTCTCCTAAAGCAAGTAAGAAGATCAGGGGAGATCTTTCAGTTATTTGGAAAGAATCAAAGCAGATCAGGAGATCAACATTACCTGCTATTCCTAACTTTGCAAAAGCTGGTTCTAGCCTCGCGGTAAGGCTACTTTTTAGATTTAAACAGATTGACTCAATCTGTTTCCAGACTTTTAAGGGACAATTATACCCCTGCTCTCCCTATAAATAGCCCACCAGAGTATACGAAGACACGCACACGGAGAGAGAGAGGCTGAAAAGAGGAGAAGAGGACTAAATACAGAGATCTACTCTCTTACTTCCAAGAATTCAGAGAACTACTTCTCTAATCAGGGCGCTGATACCCTAATATCTTGCTTCCTCTCAAGGAATTTTCGGAACCAGGCGAGAAGGAATTCCCAAGTGGTGGCAGTTTGAGAAGTAACAAGAGAGTTTTACCAACCTTCTGTTCTCCGATTCCCCGAACCAGGCTAGAAGGGAATCCCATCAGGCAGCAGTCCGATTGTCTGATCGATCGCATCGTCAAAGGGATAAAGTGATCGCGCGCTGATCAGATTCCTACCGGTAAACTTTCCCAGAACTCCGAGGAGATCTACCCGTAATCTTTTTACTTCAAAGAATTACTTGTAATTTAGCTCCTCGACCCTTTTTTTTGTAAGTTTTCCCCTTTGGAAAATCAATGGAAAACAAGATGGCGACTCCGCTGGGGATTGAATTCTCCACTGTTGAGAATCAAGTGTCGCAATGCGACGAACAGACCTTCGGGTCTACTTCTGAATTCAAGGAAGCTGGTGTGGCCAGAGCCCCTCTGGCTAAATCTTCGAAGCAAGTCTCTGTGGAGACAGATAAGGCTCCCTGCGAG
Source organism: Agave tequilana (assembly GCA_038442645.1). Lineage (NCBI taxonomy): Eukaryota > Viridiplantae > Streptophyta > Magnoliopsida > Asparagales > Asparagaceae > Agave > Agave tequilana. The sequence continues at coordinate 12,334 of JAVJIF010005922.1, read as the reverse complement.
CCTACCACGGTCCTCTGGCGCAACAAGGAAGCAGGCCCCGATGCAAGGGTCAGAATTTTGAGCCTATTACCTTCGAAAACCTAGTCATTCATTTCGACCAAGGAAAATTTGAAGAACTCCTCTCTGGGGGTGGTCCAATGCTCCATGCACGAAAGCATAGAAAGGTCTCGATGGCCAAGGTTTCGGAGCAGAAACCGGAAGCAGAATCCTTCCAACTCCTCTCAGCCTCGTGTGTGGCTAGCCAGGTTCCCCGCGAACCTAAGTCTCCATTTCCAAAGCAGATTTGGAGGCCAAAGAAGAAAGCTCAGTATGAAGCTTCAGGAGTAGTTACGCCACAGGTTCGCCTGTCCCGCGAAGACAAAGGCAAGATGCCTACCTGCTTCGTCGAGACTATCAGCAGTGAGGCTACAGCGGCGACCATACCTTCACCTAAATATGGAGCAATAACTCCTCGCACCAGCTTGGCTACTGATGGTGCGGCAAGCACTGTACCTCAGTGTACGTGTGAAGTTCCCGGCCGCCAGGCTAGGACTAGAGCACCCAACAGTGCTAACCACCTTCGCAGCAAGGTAGCAGACAAAGCAACACAGTGTGCTCCCCTCCCCACTTCCTCAAGCGCTAAGCTCGCTCTTCACAGCGAAGCTAAGGGATCGTTTCTAATTGTTGACAGGGGTGCTTACACAGCTTCAGCACCCAAGGGCGTTTCCAAAGCTTTTAGCCGCGAAGCTAGAGCTAAAGCATAACTTAGTGCTAATTACCTCTGCAGTAATGAAAAGAGCAGGACATCGCCCTATGCGCAATCCAACAGAGCCTCTGCGCTAAAATGCTTTAGCCTGACTGGGTCTGACTTGCGAGAATTCTTGACAAGCAAATGGAAGTCGGGACCTTTTCGAACTTCTCCCTCCTGTTGTCAACAAGTGGGATGTCAGCTGGTGACAGTCCACTCAGTCCATTGCCGGTTAGGACCAATCCCCGCCACTCCTCCAGGCCGACGATCAGTTTTTGACCGACTGTCGATGCAAGCTCCAGTAAAACATCGCAAAAGGAGCATATCGCAAAATCTACCTTCTGCATCCGTTAATATGATCGGAAGGGGACGAGAGCTGCGTAGGGACAGACGAGCGTCGCATGCCACTTCCTCTAGTTCTCCAGATCTGGACTATAGTCCAGGCCTTGGTGAAGTCTTGGTACACAAAGAAGGTGTCTTTCTGAAACACCAGATCTAGGGTTGCAATACCCTATAGTTATGAACAGCCATCTTCCTCAACTGTAATAGCCTCACCAGAACCAATGAAAGAGTTAGTCTAATGGTCTGATGGGGAGGACGAAGACAGCGAGTATGCCTCTTCAGCGACAGTCAGCTCGGTACGAACGGATAGAGTGTCAGTGAATATGGCTGATAACGATAATGATGACCTTCGTCGACGGTTGGAAGCTCAAGAGCAAACTTCTAAGGCCCAACAAGAAGCCTTGGACAACATTCAACAGATGCTTGCTCAACTCCTCATTAACTGAAATAACAATGTAACTATGATGAGGAAGAACATCATAGCAATGAACAACCAAAGACTGAGAAGTCAAAGAAAAGTTCTTCTATAGATGCTGAAGTTCTTAAAAGCATCCAAGCTCAGCTTGCATCTCTAGCCCAGAGGGATGAACTAAAGAAAGTAGGGGTAGTCCGTCCTTACCCGCTGGAATGGGATTCAGTACCATACCCACCAAAGTTCAAACCACCAACGTTACATACGTATGATGGTAAGAGCTCGCCAAACCAGCATATCTACTATTTTTTTGGTCTCAGACCGGTAATGTTATAGACAATGAATCCATCATGGCCAGACTGTTCATTGGCACCTTGAAGGGGGTAGCATTCGACTGGTTCTGAAGCCTTCCTCCGGGCTCTATCAATTCTTGGATCGACTTAGAAATTCGATTTCTTTCTCTTTTCTATGAGGATGATACCGAGGTGACCATGGACAAACTTCTCTCTACCGTATAGAAGAAGGGCAAATCTGTCCGTGACTACATTGAGCGGTTCAGAAACTTGTTTTTGATGTGCCCAGCAGTGATACCATTACCCATGCTCTTACATACGTGCAGGCATAACTTCTTAGACCAAGTGAAAATTCGCATGGAAGCTGTCAAAGCCCATACCTGGAAGGAACTAGTCGAACAAGCTGAAATAGCCGAAAAGTCGGCTAAGAAGTTCGAGCCATCCACCCCTAAAAGCAAATGGGGTACGAATAATAAAGGACGCGGTGACATGGCACAGTCTTCTCAAGCCAAAGGAAAAGAGACTATGTCCGTTGAATTGTCAGGGGATGTTCAATCGAAGGCCAAGAAGAGCGGCTTCAATAATCAGGAGTCTAAGTTTCCTCCGAAACAGTACTCCTTCAAAGACGAACATATGGTCACAATATTCCATCTACTCCACAAAGGGAATAAATTGAAGCTACCGGATGCTCGATGTCCTAATGAAGGGACGCACGAATGATCCCAACTATTTCCTCTTCCACAGGATGGTTCATCACCCTACTGATAAGTGCTTTGTCCTCAAGGACAGAATTCAAGGTTTAGTCGACACCGGAGTTCTGACTCTAAAATCAGAGCAAAAGAAAGTCACTGCAAACATGGTGACCCTCGAGTTCGGCAAAACCTCGAAAGTCACAGTTCCTGACGAGACCTTTCCGATCCCTGCGCCACGGCTGGAAGTAAAGCATCCTTCACCTAAAACTCAAGAAAGTAAGGGTCTTGTTCCCTTGACACTGGAGACAGGAAAATCATGTGGATACACTCAGACCTTATCCAAAGACGACAATGGGATTCAAAGAAATCCAAATCGAAGGGCAAATCTTACAATGTTATCTCCATCCTGCCAGATGATGGCAATCTCACATCAGCTTCTCTCAGCGATTCCGAAGGAAAAAAGCATGCTTGCATGACGCAAGCTGATGTACCTCAGCCGATAGGTACTCGATCTGAAAAATCATACTTAAAACAAGGAGAAGCAGAAAGAAGTCCGGTTTGATCATGTCCTGAAGAAGCTTTCAGGCCCAGGGCCTAACATGCCCTTTCGTTTTGATATATTGGCCCAGCTGGCTAATATCCCTACTCGTATCACCATACACGAGCTCCTTCATCTCTCGAAGGAGACAAGAGAAGCACTCAGAGATGCACTGGCGAATTCAGAATCATTCCTGACGTATATGCCAGAAGTCCCTAAAGATGACGCTCAGTCTTCTTACTCCAAATGCCACATGTGCAATCAAAGGTACCTGCTATTACCTTCACAGCGGAGGATATGCTTCTCAAGGATAACAAGCACGATCGACCTTTGTACTATATCGGATACATCGGTTCGACATACATTGAAAGGGTACAGGTTGATCTGGGGTCTGCACTCAGTATCATCCTCAAAAGGCTCCTCTACTTCCTCGACATGCCACTATATAGGTTGTCCGCAACCACTACAACAATATACGATTTTAATGGAGGAAGTAGTCATCCGCTTGGGAAGATTTGACTTCGTTGCCGAATAGGGAGCCTGAAGTCAGAGGTGACGTGCTTTGTCATTGACGCTGACACGTTATATAACTTGTTGCTAGGACGACCGTGGATCCACGCCAACTAGATTGTCCTCTCCACTCTGCATCAGTGCTTTAAATATGTTGAAGATGATACAACAGTATGAACTGTCTTCACTGAGAAGCAACCATTCAAAGGGTGAAAAATTACTTTACTGACGCTCTCCTGTATCAAGAAATCGGTGAAACATCAAAAGAATCATTGCCGGATGATGATGATAGCGGCAATGAGGCAGATTCAGAGTCTGAAGCAGACATGCTAGCCCTTTTAATCAGTGAGCCGATTGTAGTATGTCTTAATAATCCCTAATGTAACACTCCTTCTGAAGATGAGGGCGAATGGGTAATTAATGATAATATTTCCTTTGATTATCCTGTGAGTGTTGAATCCGTTACGGATAGCTCTCTGCACATGCCTTTACATAAACCAAGTGCATCAAATACATCCATGGAATCCATAGAAGGATCCGTTTTAGTGGTTCCTCCATCCAAAGAGGGTCAATTACCAATAATATTCAGTAAAGCCTAACTGCGAAGGTCTACAGCCGCGGATTCAAGTTCAGACTCAGACACCCCACAACTTTTCTATTATGCGCGACTAGCGCACCGTATGATGAGGAAAATGGGATACAACCTGAAGCATGGGAAGGGCCTGAATTTCAAAAAAGGAAGACGTGATTTTCTGCGCAACTTCGTGCCAAGAGGGAAACCTACAAATTATTATGATAACACCCGCAGGGGGTTGGGATACATTACACCTACACCACCAGCAACAGTTCAGGCCAAGGATGATAAACCGATCTCATCACACTCTGCCTCTTCCTCCGAATGGGACTCAGACGTCAGTGTGGGAACATTGTTCAAAGAGCTTACTATTAATATGACTTCAAACAGCCAATTGGAGCCAGCGGAAGCTACTGATGAGGAACCATGGGCTCAGTAATTGGATCTCCAGTGGGAAAAGCGATTCAAACAGTATGAACCACCTACTGAAGACAAGATGATCCAGGTTAACTTGGGTAGTCGAGATCACCCTAAACCCATCTTCATAAGTGAAAGCTTATCACTTATGGAAAAAGAAGAATTGATAGTACTCGTAAAAGAGTATATACATGTATTTGCATGGAACTACGAAGAGATGCCCGGACTTGATCCACAAGTAACCATGCATCGTCTGAACATCAGACCTGACGCCAAGCCAGTCAAGCAGTAGCAACGCCAGTTTTGTCTGAACATTATGGAGGCTATTGAAGTCAAAATTCATAAGCTCATTGCATGCGGCTTCATTCGGGAGGAGCAGCATCCAGATTGGGTCGCTATTATTGTTCCTGTTCTCAAGAAGAATGGGAGATACGGATCTGCATCGACTACCGTGATCTCAATACACAGCCTGTCCTAAAGACGAATTCCCACTGCCCATCACCGATGTCATGATTGAAAATACTTGTGGATTCGAAAGGATGTCTTTCATAGACGGCTTTTCAAGGTACAATCAGATTAAGATGTATCCTGAGGACGAGAAGCATACTTCGTTCCGAATGCATTGGGTGTATACTGCTATACCCGTGATGCCCTTTGGGTTAAAGAACGCGGGAGCAACTTATCAACGGGCAATGAGTACAATTTTCCCGCGATCATCTCCGTAAAATGATAGAATGTTATGTCGACGACATTGCTGTCAAAAGTCGCGATAAGAATGACAATCTTCACGATTTGAGAATGATGTTCGACATAATACGGGCTTATCAGCTGAAAATGAATCCGACAAATCCTTCTTAGGGGTTTCGAGTGGCAAATTCTTTGGATTTATTGTTACATCAAAAGGAATTCATCTTGACCCGGACAAAGTCAAAGCCATTCAGAACATGCATCCACTTAAGAATCTCAAAGAACTTAGAGGCCTGCAAGGTAGACTGGCTTATATCAGGAGATTCATCGTAAATCTCTCGTATCGCTGTCACCGTTCACCTGACTCATGAAAAAGGGTGTTTTTTTTGTATGCGATCAAGCTTGTCAAGAAGCTTACGAAGATATCGAAAGATATCTTACAAAACCTCCAGTCTTAGTAGCTCCCACATCAGGAAAACCGTTCCTACTTTATGTGAAAGCTATGGACCATTCTCTCGGTGCTCTGCTTGCTCAAAAGACGACAATGGGCACGAACAAGCCATTTATTATCTGAGCAGAACTCTTATAGGGGCGGAATCTCGCTATAATCCTATTGAGAAGGAATGCTTAGCTCTTATCTTTGCCGTTCAGAAGACACGACATTATTTGGTCAGCCAAACCATACATGTCATTTCCAGAGTGAATCCTTTGCGTCTTCTCATGACGAAATCAGGATCATTAAATTCAAGATTAGCTAAGTGGGCACTTCTTTTGTCTCAGTACGACATGCTCTTTGTCCCTCAGAAGGCGGTTAAAGGCCAGGCACTTGCAGAGTTCTTGGCTGCTCATCCAATTCCGGAAAGCTCAAAACTTCATGAAGACATTCCAGATGAGGTCTTTGAATCTAATATAACTTCAGAGGATGAAGTTTGGCAGATGTTCTTCGATGGAGCATCACGAATAGGCCCTAAAGGTAAGATCATTGCTGGTGTGGGGTTGTGTTTATCTCTCCACAAAATTATATCCTTCCTAGAGCATTTTCTCTGACGGAATTATGCTCCAATAATGTGGCAAAATACAATGCTCTTCTTATTGGCTTTCAGCTCGCTCATGAAATGGGGGTACGCTACCTTCAAGCTTATGGCGATTCAAACTGATTATCAATCAGGTTAAAGGCGAATATGAGGTCCGTCACGAAGATTTGGTACCTTATTATCACGCAGTCATTGAAATGACTAATCCGTTTGATGGCTTTTACATCGGGTACGTATCTCGATCTCAGATTACCAGGCGGATGCTCTGGCTGCATTAGCAACAACGCTAGCCTTACCAGTCGACACCGAGTATCACCTTACAGTGGCGCTCGACACCTTGTTTGCTCTAAACATATAAAGAGAAACAGAGAGGTCTATAATATCTCGATGGATCTTGAACAGAGAGATTAGCGATTTCCCTTCATCGACTATGCTTTACATGGGGCCGAACACCCCAAAGAAGTGTCATCTATCAGACGAAGGTCTCTCCGTTTTTACTATGATCCAACTCTGAAGACACTTTACCGTCGCTCATATGACGGTATCCTCCTCTGTTGCCTTTCTAATTCAGAAGCACAAGAAGTGCTTAAAGAAGTGCCCGACGGCATATGCGAAGCTCATCAGCCAGGTCCAAAACTTAAAGATAGATTGCATAGGCTTGGATATTATTGGCCAACCATGATAGCCGATGCCATCCAATATGCACGAAGGTGTAAAGCCTGCCAAATTCATGCAGACTTCATACATCAGCCCTCAGAGTTGCTCCATCCAACCATTGCTTCATGGCCATTTGAAGCGTGGGGAATCGATGTCGTAGGACCTATTAGCCCTTCTTCGACAAAAGGACACCAGTTTATCCTAGCGATAAACGATTACTTTTCAAAGTGGGCAGAAGCCATAACACTGGTTAAAGTTAAAACTTCTAACGTGGTTAATTTCATCAAACACCATGTCATCCATCGATTTGGTGTCCCTAGGCGGATCATCCATGATAACGGTCCCCAATTCGTGAGTCAGGTGTTCTAACCAGTTTTGCGATAAATACCGAATTCAGAATGTGGCATCAACTGCTTATAATCCTGCCGCTAATGGCTTGGCGGAAGCATTCAACAAGACAATCATTAAGCTACTCATAAATTTTGTTTCCTCAAATAAGCGAGATTGAAATGAGAAGCTTAGTGAATGTCTTTGGCCTACCGAACCACGGTTCGGACCCCCACAGACAATACGCCTTTTCCCTGGTGTACGGATGCGAAGCGGTCATACCATTAGAAATCAGATGACATCATTGCGAGTCGCTTTAATGACTAAGATGACAACAGAGGACAATGATCGGTTGCGTCTTCAAGAGCTCGAAGCCCTAGTTGAGAAGCGGTTACAAGCTCAGCAACACAATGAGTTGTATCAAGCCCGTATCTCAAAAGCCTTCAATAAAAAGGTCAAGCAAAAAGTCTTCCAGAAGGAGATTTGGTTTTAGCCGTCAGACGACCTATGATCATGACGCACAAAACAAAAGGCAAATTTCAGCCCAAATGGGAAAGACCGTTTGTAATAGAAACAGTCTATTCAAATGGGCATATCGCCTTATGACTTCAGATGGTGATTTACTCATGATGCCGATCAACGGCAAGTTCTTAAAGAAGTATTATCCTTGATAGGATCCTTCTCATAATCAAGTTAATATTACACCTCTGATCAAGACCTTCAAATCCAAGATATACAGAAGGAGCGCTCCTCTCTTTTTCTAAACTAGATCATACGACCGTAAACCAGTATAGAGCTGATCGTACACTGTTTGTCTCAAGAAGAATCAAGGTTACAAATATAGTAACCAAATAATCCACACCTCTAACGGTTAAGGATAGAGGAAGATGTTGGCCTTTAATCCCAACATAAGTCCTCGACAACTCATCATGCTGAGAGGAATAGCATGGCTAGCCCGACTCAAACGGTAGTTGGTAAAGGCGTACCAAATTTGTTGACAGCTGAGAATTTGCTAAAAATCCTAAAGAGCCTGTCCCCATTTGATTCCGCAGTTAAGGATAGAGGAAAATGTTGGCCTTTAGCCCAACATGAGTCCTTGACAACTCATCATGCTGAGGGGAATAGCATGGCTAGCCTGACTCAAACGGTAGTTGGCAAAGGCATATCAAACCCGTTGACGGCTGTGGATTTGCTAAAAATCCTAAAGGACCTGTTCCCATTTGATTTTCTCTCAAAAATCACTTACCAATTCCCATCCATGGAATGGTAAGACCATATATAAAGGTATTCATCTCCCTTGTAAGATGATGAGTCTAACCTATCATGTTAACACTAAACCTCTGGTAGCAAGACTATAATTTACTCTCCAACGGATAAAAGCCAATATCCCCAGTGAATAAACCCCGCTTGTCATTCTCTTCAACAGAACGACAGGTGCACTCAAATTACTGTTACGTTCAAGCACCTCTAACAGTAAATGAATCCTTGTCAAGTTACATCACACCTCTGACAAATTGCTTTACAAATCCCCACAGAGTTCTTTTTGTCACGTTAACGATCACCTTTAACATGTAATCTCTTATGGGATTCATTCCCTAACTCCGCAGTGGGTTTCTAATAATCAGTCCTCAGTAGACTTTTCTGGTTGTCACGTTAACAATATACCTCTGACAATTTCTTCCAAATATCATCCGAAGGAGATATTAAAATTCTCATGGAGTTAATAATCAAGTCTGATTTCCCCCTGTGGAATTATTTCTTTGTCGTCATGCCCAGTTCGTCACCTCTGAATGACAAAATTTTGAGCTTGGTGGCTTCTCAATCGGTTATGTCCTTGTTACCTCTGAACCGACAGATAGCCAAGTCTCATCTTTTAGTTTAGTATGGACTATTTCTTTGTCATCATGTCCAGTTTGTCACCTCTGAATGACAAATTTTTGAGCTTGGGGGCTTCTCAATCGGTTACGTCCTTGTTACCTCTGAACCGACAGACAGCCAAGTCTCATCTTTCAGTCCAGTAGGAACTATTTCTTTGTCATCATGTCCAGTTCGTCACCTCTGAATGACAAAATTTTGAGCTTGGTGGCTTCTCAATCGGTTATGTCTTTGCTACCTCTGAACCGACAAATAGTCAAGTCTCATCTTTCAGTCTAGTAGGGACTATTTCTTTGTCATCATGTCCAATTCATCACCTCTGAATGACAAAATTTTAAGCTTGGTGACTTCTCAATCAGTTACGTACCTGCATCCTCTGAACCGACAGATAACCATGTCTCATCTTTAAGTCCAGTAGGGACTATTTCTTTGTCATCATGTTCAGTTCGTCACCACTGAATGACAAAATTTTGAGCTTGGTGGCTTCTCAATCGGTTATGTCTTTGCTACCTCTGAACTGATAGATAGTCAAGTCTCATCTTTCAGTTCAGTAGGGACTATTTCTTTGTCATCATGTCCAATTCATCACCTCTGAATGACAAAATTTTAAGCTTGGTGGCTTCTCAATCAGTTACGTACCTGCGACCTCTGAACCGACAGATAGCCAAGTCTCATCTTTAAGTCCAGTATGGACTATTTCTTTGTCATCATGTCCAGTTCGTCACCATTGAATAACAAATTTTGAGCTTGGTGGCTTCTCAATCGGTTACGTCATCGTGACCTCTGAACCGACAGATAGCCAAGTCTCATCTTTCAGTCCAGTAGGGACTATTTCTTTGTCATCATGTCCACTTCGTCACCTCTGAATGACAAATTACGAGCTTGGTGGCTTCTCAATCGGTTACATCCTTGTTACCTCTGAACTGACAGATAGCCAAGTCTCATCTTTCAATCCAGTAGGGACTATTTATTTGTCATCATGTCCAGTTTGTCACCTCTGAATGACAAAATTTTGAGCTTGGTGGCTTCTCATCGGTTATGTCCTTACTACCTCTGAACCAACAGATAGCCAAGTCTCATCTTTCAGTCCAGTAAGGACTATTTCTTTGTCATCATGTCCAGTTCGTCACCTCTAATGACAAATTTTGAGTTTGGTGGCTTCTCAATCAGTTACGTCATCGCGACCTCTGAACCGACAGATAGCCAAGTCTCGTCTTTCAGTCCAGTAAGGACTATTTCTTTGTCATCATGTCCAGTTCGTCATCTGAATGACAAATTTTGAGCTTGGTGGCTTCTCAATCGTTACGTCATCACGACCTCTGAACCGACAGATAGCCAAGTCTCGTCTTTCAGTCCAGTAGGGACTCTTTCTTTATCATCATGTCCAGTTTGTCACCTCTGAATTACAAATTTGGAGCTTGGTGGCTTCTCAATCAGTTACGTCATCGCGACCTCTGAACAGACAGATAACAAGTCTCATCTTTCAGTCCAGTAGGGACTATTTCTTTATCATCATGTCCAGTTCGTCACCTCTGAATGACAAATTTCGAGCTTTGTGGCTTCTCAATCGGTTATGTTATCGCGACGTCTGAACCGTCAGACAGCCAAGTCTCATCTTTCAGTACAGTAGGGACTATTTCTTTGTCATCATGTCCAGTTCGTCACCTCTGAATGACAAATTTTGAGTTTGGTGGCTTCTCAATCGGTTACGTCATCACGACCTCTGAACTGAAAGATAGCCAAGTCTCGTCTTTCAGTCCAGTAAGGACTATTTCTTTGTCATCATGTCCAGTTTGTCACCTCTGAATGACAAATTTTGAGCTTGGTAGCTTCTCAGTCGTTACGTCATTGCAACCTCTGAACCGACAGATAGCCAAGTCTCACCTTTTAGTCCAGTAAGGACTATTTTTTGTCATCATGTCCAGTTCGTCACCTCTGAATGACAAATTTTGAGCTTGGTGGCTTCTCAATCGGTTACGTCATTGCGACCTCTAAACCGAAAGATAGCCAAGTCTCATCTTTCAGTCCAGTAGGGACTATTTCTTTGTCATCATGTCCAGTTCGTCACCTCTGAATGACAAATTTCGAGCTTGGTGGCTTCTCAATCGCTTACGTCATTGCGACCGCTGAACTGACAGATAGCCAAGTCTCATCTTTCAGTCCAGTAGGGACTATTTTTTTTTCATCATATCTAGTTCGTCACCTTGAATGACAAATTTTGAGCTTGGTGGCTTCTCAGTCGGTTACGTCATCGTGACCTCTGAACTGATAGATAGCCAAGTCTCGTCTTTCAGTCCAGTAAGGACAATTTCTTTGTCATCATGTCCAGTTCGTCACCTTTGAATGACAAATTTTGAGCTTGGTGGCTTCTCAATCGGTTACGTCATCTCGACCTTTGAACCGAAAGATGCCAAGTTTCATCTTTCAATCCTGTAAGGATTATTTCTTTATTATCATGTCCAGTTCGTCCACCTCTGAATGATAAATTTTGAGCTTGGTGGCTTCTAATCGGTTACGTCATCGCGACCTCTGAACAGACAGATAGCCAAGTCTCGTCTTTCAGTCCAGTAAGGACTATTTCTTTGTCATCATGTCCGGTTCGTCACATCTGAATGACAAATTTTGAGCTTGGTGGCTTCTCAATCGGTTACGTCATCGCGACCTCTGAACCAACAGATAGCCAAGTCTCGTCTTTCAATCCAGTAAGGACTATTTCTTTGTCATAATGTCCAGTTCGTCACCTCTGAATGACAAATTTTGAGCTTAGTGGCTTCTCAATCGGTTACGTCATCGCGACAGATAGCCAAGTCTCGTCTTTCAGTCCAATAAGGACTATTTCTTTGTCATCATGTCCAGTTCGTCACCTCTGAATGACAAATTTTGAGCTTGGTGGCTTCTCAATCAGTTACGTCATTGCGACCTCTGAACAGACAGATAGCCAAGTCTCATCTTCAGTCCAGTAGGGCTATTTCTTTGTTATCATGTCCAGTTCGTTACCTCTGAATGACAATTTCGAGCTTGGTGGCTTCTCAATCGGTTACGTCATCGCGATCTCTGAACTGACAGATAGCCAAGTCTCATCTTTCAGTCCAGTAGGGACTATTTCTTTGTCATCTGTCCAGTTCGTCACCTCTAAATGACAAATTTCGAGCTTGGTGGCTTCTCAATCGATTACGTCATCGCGACCTCTGAACCGACAGATAGCCAAGTCTCGTCTTTCAGTCCAGTAAGGACTATTTCTTTATCATC